>JANRGW010012107.1:0-35836 GCA_024733675.1 Psilopsiagon aymara
CTCCTCGGGCGGGCACGTCGGGACGGGCGCGGGGGTAGGGGGCGGGGCGCTGTCACCGTCTCCTCCCTCCGGTTGGGGTGCACTGCCCTCCGTGCGCGGGGCCCGGTGTGTCAGTGATGATCACTTCTCCTTTCGGGCCCGGGGAGTCCTCGGCGGCGGTTGTCGCTGGAGGGTGTCCCCCCCGGTGGCGGTGGAGCCTTTTGTCCTGCGCACAGCGCCCGGGCGAGCAGCGGCCTGACCCTGCGCCTGACCCAGGGTCGCCCCACTTTGTGGCCAGCACACCGAGATGTACGGGCCCTAGTGTTTCACGGCATTTTGTTAAAGCTTTCTTTATTAACACTACAGCACAAGGGACAGCGTGCACAAGTAACTGTGGTATCAGCTGGGGCAGCAGCAGGGAGCGCCGCAACCAGCACACCACAGATGGAGGGTGACGGAGCCGCCCTGACATGAAGGAAGACACGATGCCGGCGGTGTGCGAGCGCTGCTGTTCTTTCCACACACTGCATTTCCGCATTTGTTAGGTGTAGCACTACCCTGGTAGCCCAGGGTGAAGTGCAGGAGAGCCTGCCTGGACGTGCCGGTGGACAGCAGCCTCCTGCAAAGTCGTGACAAGGAATGAAGCAGTGAGGGTGGGGTCCTGAGCTGTGACACAGACCATCACTCCTGCGGCGCTCCACTTGCTGCTCCCTCCTGGGCCGTGCTTCTTCCGGCTCCTGTGATACCGTTGAGTGATGGGGCAGAGCTATTCGATGGTCATTTTTCCTATCTTTACCACGCTGCTTTGCTACGTACCTGGGTACTCCTGACTATATCCTAAAAGATACTTGTTTCTTGCTCTCAATAGCGTAATGGGGAAACAAAATATGTGAAGGCGTGATCCAGAGAAATGACTGTTTCAGTATATCCAGTTTTACAGATAAACACAGAACATTGCCTCTTCTTACCTCTCTGTTGCCACATTAAAGCTTCCTAACAGGAGCTGCAATACTCCTTGGCATGAAGAAGTCTGAAGGAGTGGTGCGTGAAAATGTGATGACTATGCTGTCTGCACATCTCAGGTGTTTAGTAAATTTCCATATTCTGGCTTAGTGAGGTTTCTCATTTGTCATACTGCACTCTCAGTAGCAACAAGGTGCCTGATTAAAATTGATGATTTACAACTCCAGATTATGCTGCTATGCTTATTACAACTGCAAAAGAGTTTAATCCTCAATGGTCTTTTCCCTTTCATTCTTTGAGCAGCATTTGAACATTAAAACCCCTTCAGTTAAGGAAAAAAACTGACTACTGATTGTTTGTGACAGTCACACTCTACTGGTCAAAACCATTTTTAACATTCTGTCAATTCAAAATTCAAAAGTAATTTTCTGCTCTAGATCAGAAAGATTTCTGATGTTTGGAATACTGACAGCACTTCTATCATCTGTTCTGTGCACTGCATTTGGGAGGGTGCTGTGTGATGTGGATTAAGCTGGAAGTATAGTATATACATGTTTTGACATGACTGGAACATCAGAGTTAAATACATCAACAAATACAGTGCCCTTTATTGCTCTGTTAGTCTGGAATGACTGATTTAAAGTAATTTGATCTAATTCCCAAACAAATAATTCAGCATAGATCAGTTTGACTTCATGTGAAGAAGGCTGATTCTGAACGTAGTATCTTGCAATCCACACTGCTTCATTTTGTCATCTAACCATGGAGGGAAATCCCTTCTTCACTGAGCATGACTTTTACTTGTAAACTAGGTTTTATGCAGAAAAAGTGAAAAACCAATCCCCCATCTACAGGGACTATGGGCCTGCTTTGTTTTCTAACTCTGTAGCAAAATTAAGTTAAATGGTAGCAGGATAACATTCTTGCTTAACAAATAAATACAGATGGGTATGTTTTATTCTTCCTTTACATATTATGTATCTCACCTTGGACAGACTGACAGCTTGGACCAAACTGTAATCAGTCATTTGATTTCTACCTCTTCTCGAGCTCTTCTGATACCTGCCAGCTGTCACTGCCAGCCTTCTTATCTCCACAAAGTGCAAGCACAGCAATTGCCTCCTTCACCAGCCTAACAAAGTTATGCAACCAGGTCACCTCCCTGGTTCTCCTTTAATCACATCAAGATCAATCTATTTTTTTTTTCCTTGAAGACCTCAAATCTCTCCACATTTACCTACATATCATACCTGGTTTGGTTTAGCAACCTGTGTCAGCTGTTTTGGCAATAATGTCAGCCTGTTTATGTCTTCCATAATAGTCTTCCAGTCATTTCTTGTGCTAACATCTCTCCTACACATGACCCTCACACAATTCATGTTCAGGCTACCCATATTACATCAGCAATCATTTAACATCACAAACCAAAGATACAGTAATTTTGATTAAGTCGTGTTGATAAATATTCTCTTAGTTGAGAAATGTAATCTGGCAATATTTTATCTTGCCTTACTGTCTTTATCTTGCCTTACTATCTGTTTGTATAATGCTCTCAAAAAGCTTTGGAATGTGTATGTGATAAGAGCTGGTAGCTCCAAGTGGAGGGACAAACATGATCACCACCAAGGGCTGTTGAGTATAGGAGGCATGGTTTCAAAAGCTGTCCACCTTTTTGCCTGAGCACAGCTGACTGTTAGGAGACTTTGCCAGGGTCTGTGTGTTTTTATGGCAGGCAGGCCTTTTTCATTTGTGCAGTTATTTAATTATGAACTACATTCCAGAGACTTGTTTCCCACATCTTATATATGCTACAATAATAATAAACAGCCGATAGGTAGCTATATTGTATCTTCTTCAAAAGCAGCCCTGAGAAGCATGGAGAAATCAATGAAGAAATTCTCTGGTGGTGAAACAGCGGAAATAACTCGGAACCATTTACAGCAGCAGAGAACACAGTCACTAATTTCATTTTTGAGATTACTGAGGAAAAGTCATTTCAAAAAGCATGTATAACCAGCCTCTGTTTAGAACATAGCCAATTTTGATCTGCAAGCCAAGAGACAGACATCTCCTGGATGGTTAAATAATTCTTTATGACTTGGCTGGATGGAATTTAAGCATAATCTCTTCTTGATCATGAATCACTGTTATTCTCTGAAGTACAGATGTTCCAGGCAGATTCTCATTTTCGTTCACACCAAATCATTCATGTAGCCTTGTACCTATGAACATATTTTGTGCTTACTCAAGCACTTACAGTTGAAGCTAGCCTGTGGACTTAGTGAAAGCTGAGCTGACAAATTAAATCTGAACAGAAGTGACTCTTCTTGCCACCTGGAATAAACTGTTTTCTCCAATGTATGAATGGAAACCTGAAAGCTCTCTCAAAGAGTATTCTAAAGAGTATTCTAAAATGCTTAAATGCTAAACAGGAAATAATGTAAGTAGCATTCACAAAAGTGTGGTCTACCTTTATTTTTTTTTTTCTTATTAAGGAGAAATGAGGGAGGCTTAGAATTCATTTTGAAATGTGAAATATGGAGAAAAACGATAGATGATTAGGGAGAAGTACTGCACAAAGCTGCAGGTGTAGCATAAAGATTACTTACTTTGACAGAAAATTGTGAAAATAATATTTTAGCTTCATCAGCTAAGCAAAAGCTGCTATGGTGATAGCTCATTACGGTAGTTCTGGAGTATCCAACTAAAGATTAAATATATGTAGTAGGAAGTACTGCAGAAAGTGAACATTCAGTGTACTATCAACAAGACCATTCTGGTTTTAAGCCGCAGTCATGACAAGCCATGACATTATTCGTTTGCCCATAATTCCCAATAATTTCAGTGAATATAATAGTAAAACCTAATCTGGTTGACTGACTGGTTATTCCACACAGTACTGGAATAATGAAAAATTCTTCAAGAGTAACAAAATAGTGAAATCTTTCCAGGGATCTTTATGAGAATGAATACTGCTCTTTTCCCGTACATTTTACCAGACACAAGAAAAGCCTTTGACGTTGTTAACATTTAGTGGCTTCTTCTTGACTAACTGCTGACTTAATGCCTGATTCCTAAGTGCTAACACATCTCGTGCATTTAAAATGAATAAAAAAATTGAGTCTGAACTATTGACCGAACTCTTGTAATTTTGATTACATGGCATACCCTAATTTAGTAGTTCCTATAATTGGCAGTTACAAGATACTAGTTTTCCCCTCTTTCACCAGGGTATCCATTATACCTCATATTCTACACTGCAGTATTTTCAGAAGTTCAGTGCAACTGGGAAAACAGTCTTCAGAACCCTCTGTAGGCCTGCAGTAGGCTTATGAAGAATTGTCTTTTGCTTTCTGTTGAGAGGCACAGGAAAACAGTAGAAGGATAAAGTCATAAGCCACAGCAAGGAAAATTCAAATTAGATATTAGAGGAAGAAGCCACAATGAGAGCGGGACAACACTGGTGCATGTTGTCCAGAGAGGCTTCGTCTCTGCTGTGATCAACAAAATCTGTGTGGATTGCTGTTTGTCTCCATCTGATTTTACTAATCTAAGTATGTATGAAATGTAGTCTTGTTTGTCACTGTTGCTGTCATATGCATCTGTGTCTTGGACAATATAGCTTAGTGTCTTCCATCTATGCACATACAATTGTTACATAGTTCATTTTTTTAACAGTGGGGCTGCAGAAGGTAACACAGGCTTATGGAGTGAGGAAGGGAGCCTGTAAAAGAAGCAGACATATCAATCCAGTTTACGTACATCAGGGTATAAAAAACATCTTTCCACTCACAGCCTCCCAGGTTTCTCAGAAGCTGTGCAGCAGCACAGCACAGAACTCCCTCCAGCATGAGGAGGAAGAAAGAAGTGAGAGATGAGTAGTGTCACTGCTGATGAGTTTCTCTGAACCTTTGTCTTAAAGTTCATCCACAATTCAGTTACCATTCCTTGTTGACACCACCTTAGTCACCTACCTGTGCTTGTCTGTAAGACAGAGTTTCCAGTCTCACAGTTCTACAGGCTGTGTGAATATAGTAATTGTGCTACAACTGCCATGTGTATTTCTCCTCTGGATTAAGCAGCCCCATCTGCTAACTTTTGTTCCTGGACATTTTTGGGGTTTGCCTTCTGCATTGTAAAGGCGCACAGTGAATTTCTCTGAACTGAGGAACTACCCCAGCATAGTGTTTGCCCAGCTGGGTCAGTTTACCCATCTTGTTTGGTGCGTAAAAGCCCACATGGTATCAAGAAGGTGAAGAAAGGATGGCAGCAACTTTTCTGTCAGCAGTGCACACTTAAATGCACTTCAAAAGCTACCCCATAATTTTTCTTTCCCATGCTTTTATTTCTCCAGCTCTACAAAGCAGTTCTAGGGAATCCCCTCAGTTAAAGAAAATTAGAATGTCACCACACAGAACTGCTGACTTCCCCCTGCAGTAATGCCAAAAATTATGAAATAAATAGAATCATAGAATAGTTAAGGTTGGAAAGGACCTTAAGATCATCAAGTTCCAGCCCCCCTGCCATGAGCAGGGACACCTCCCACTAAACCATGCCACCCAAGGCTATATCCAGCCTGGCCTTCAACACCGCCAGGGCTGGAGCATTCACAACTTCCCTGGGCAACCCATTCCAGTGCCTCACCACCCTTACATTAAAGAATTTCTTCCTCATATCCAGTCTAAACTTCCATCTGTTTCTTAGTTATGCAAGTCAGGTGAGAGTCCATACATACCTATTTCCTCTTAGCACACACAAACTGCACTGATTACAGATCAAGTCATCAGGTAAGATCACAAGCATTAAAATAAAAAGATTACAAAAAAGTGACATACTACTGCAACAACCCATCCTTCCCCCCAGCTATTACAATAGTAAGCTATAGTGCAAGGCAAAATATTAGGAAACTTAAAATCAGTTACAAGCAACTATCAGTGAAAGCTGGGAGATAAAAGGTTTACAAGATCCAGTGGTACATAAGGGATTGGGGGCCTTTAAAAAACCAAATCACACAACCTGGTGAAAGGTTCCGACCATTCATGTTGCAGGCTTGGGACCTGGAATGCACATTCAAACTTCCTATTAGCTGCAAAGGCATGTGATGGCTCAGCTGTGGCAACGTCTGCCCAACAGCACTATCATAGAGAAGCCACAAATGAATTTAATATTTGAACAAGCATTGGCAGTAACTGCCCCAGAACACTGGGGAGTTTAAGGCTGGCTCACACATCTGAACTTTCTGGTTGGCCCAGCAGCTGAGTTCAACAAAAACTGTGGACAGCAGTCCAAATCTAGTACAAGTACAGTACAGGTATATTATAAAATTTGCTTTCCTTCTGTTGTTACCCCTCCCCATCCCTGATTTTGCTTTCTCTAATGTCTAGACAGGGCCAAACTTTGTTTTTCTGAATGTAGGTGGAGTCAAATGACTTTTGGGGAGGGAAGGAGAGGAATCTTATAAAATCTGACAGCTTACATGTCCTGACTGAGGCAGATTGGTTTGTTCAGATAGACTGTGCATACAAGGTAAAATGAGTAAGATGATCTGGTGGTTTGCAGCACAATTAAAAAACTCATATGCAACTGGAAGGTGAAAGAAGAGCTTCATATCCTATACAAGCCTGGGTTACCTGAATAAGGTAATTTATTTATGCAATACTTTATTTTTGTTACTTCAAACTGATTGCTCTGAGCATTCAGCCCCTCATTTCTATCCTTATGTGCTTTTTCAGTAAATTGTGTTATAGATCATATTCATTAGACTGGCTCTTACTAAATAATATTAATGAAGTTTGAAAGGAGAATTTTATTAGGAGCTTCCTTGAGTTTGTGTCTGAAGACCATTAACTAGAATGATTCTTGTATTTGAAGCATGAGAGCACCAGCAGAGCCAGTTTGAGTGTTAGATGAAGACCAGAAGATATCTGGGCAGGACAAACCTGCTTCATGGCTATGTACCAAGGCACATGTGCAAAGGAAGTTTCAGCATAAACTGTAATTTATTTCCATGTTTCCCTTCATTTTTCTTCTAATATAACAATTAAAACAAGATTAATCTGTTGTCAATTGGTTAAAGGTCTACTTTGTGTTTAGTTTTATGTAGTTGACTTTGCTGCATGATTCCTACTTCAAGGTATCTAGTTAGTGATCCTGTTCCATTATCAGCCTCTGGCAGCTTTTTGCCTTTGTGGATATCAAGTGTATTTTTCTTCTTTTTATTTTCTTTTCCTTTTTTTTCTCGGTAAGTCCAATTCCAAGGTAAAGTCCCATGCTTGCAGTGGAAACCCAACCAAGCCCCCCCACTAACAAGTCACCTTTCTTCCCCTAACATGAAAAACATAGTACTTGATTTTGTGTCCTTGAGTAATCTGTTTCCACAAAGTGCTAAGTATCACCAGCACACAGGGAGTCCACTCAGCCTAGAAGAGTTATTTTGGAAGACTTACGTATGAGTTGCATGAAAACAAGAAGACAAGGATTCATGGCAGTAGGTCTTCTATTGATTACACCACCAAGTTGTTCTTCAGTGTGCAGCAAATGTATAAAACTCATTTGCTTTTCTGTAAAAAAACAAATTGGAACATAGAACATAAGAGAACCAAGTAATGCAAGTACCAGTTTTCACAAGATTATACAGCGCCCTAAAATGAAAGCTGTCAGATAAGATTCATAGCATTTACTTTTATTATTGCCTGGTAAAATTTGCAACATTGAAATGGATAAAAGCAGAAATAGCTTGGAGAACTTAAAAGCATGGATAGAGGAACACCCCCAGTTCCACAGAAAGTGCCTTTGTAGCTTGTGTAGAAAGCACAAGCATAAATGGTGCACTTTTGCCTACATGTTCTTGCTGGCAAATTTTGTCATAAGGGGCATTGCTGGCAGAACTATCTGTTTTTGTTAATGCACACACAAGCACAGATGACAGCACTATAGTTTTTCTAGTTGAAACCTCTATCTCAAAGGACCTTCATTCCAGCTGCCATGGGAAAGCTTGGAGGCAGGAGGCAGTGGGATGCTAGGCAGAATACTAATGCTTCTAGGCACAGCTTTACATTCTTTGAGGGATCTTGTGTGTGGTCAAGCACAAAAGGAAGGGCAGTATCCCTACAGGTTTTTCCTTCTTTCTTTTAAAGGTTGGTTTCAGGGACAAGAGGGTAAAGATACTAAAACCTCACCATTTACCACTATTCTTAGCCAAGAGCATAAAGAGATCCTGGGTGTTTTTTCAGCTTTTTTTTTTTTCCTTAATTATATGTTTTTAGTAAACTTTCACTTTCAAGTGAATGACAGAAGAAGGCAGAGCATGGTGTCAGAAACACATCCACTCGTTGCAAAATCTATGCTTTCTTCTCTATCCAGGCATTCCAGCAGTTCCCTTCAGAAAGCAGCTGCACTGCTTCCAAATCTGTAGGGCTCATGAGAGATAACATCATTAATTAATCACACAACTAAGATAGTAATTTAATTTTGGAGTTGCATTTAATACTGTGATGATTAAAAGAGACTAGGGGCTGAATTCTGAGCTGTGACATGAAAGATGTATTTGTGGTCAGGAAAGACTGTTCATTTATGTCTTGTGAGTGGTAGGGCCTGATTTATACTCCCACTAGAGAAGATTTTGTCTAATGAAGGGAGATGGGTGGTGTCAGGAAGTAGTAGATTTTATCATGCCTGTTTAGTCTGGGTGCTGCCTTGTACGTAGCAGGATTTTTTCTATCATCTGTCTTGTGGCAGAAATCATAATCCTTTGCCCAGGCGTGTCCATGCATGTGTAGCAGTATCAGTATCACTCTGTGTAGGCAGGCTTATTAAGTCTGAGTGTTGCATCTTTTTTCGGTTTTCATTGCTTCAAAGCAAATTATGACCATGCCACTTGAGCCCAGCAATATCGGAAGACATGGATATTGCTTGATCTAGCTTCTGTATTTTCGCATAGTATCTGAGCAGTAATACAAGTATTAATGTTTTCAACCTTACAAAATCAATGAATTTTTAAGGTATTAGCTGCATTTGACAACTGAGAAAAGAGAGGCAAATGAGATCAAACAGCTTTCTCAAAGTCACCCAGAAACTGGAGGAACAAAAAACAGATTCCTCCATATGAGCATCAACCACAAGGCAGTCTGTCTTGTGGCTGAATTTCAAGATTTTCAGAAAGTTGTCTGCGACCTTGTGCAACTGATAAACCTGTCTGGCTAGGTCTCTCATGCAATATGTCCAGTGCCACATGTTAATCTGGAGTTTGAGCCAGGCACAGCAGCAGAATTATCTTGCTTCTGCTACCTATATGGTTCTGATGGCTTCTTTCCTCCATACTGCTGTAGTGTTTTAGGTCCTCCTGAGATCATGTACCCCAGTGGAGCAAATCATGGGACTAGTGCCTGCTGCTTTGTACTGAATGGTTTTTAATGCTGTGGATTCCCCTAATTCTTCCTTTTTTCCACCTGCGAACAGGAAAGGGAATTTTAAGGATAGTAAGTCTTTAGCTATCTTCAGCTTGCATTCTCCCTCTTAGAACAAAACTGCTTCCTGACTTTTTTGACCGCTTGTATTTTGTACAACATGTGTGTTCAGAATTTAGGGCCCATGAAGAAACAAGAAAAGAGTAGGAATGTTTGCTTCCCTCAGCCAGATCCTACATCCTCTGTGTACTGCATGATTACTCTGAGTTTGTCACAGAACTTCTAAGGGGAAATACACTCTCAGTTTTGTATTTAGTAATACGTGCTTGCTTATTTAGATGCCTTCACAAGGAAGCATGTGCCCCATATAGGCAAATATGCTTTATAGTCTTGGAACCATAAATGTGAATGCTCAAAATGTTGAGGACTCTGAATTTGTAAACAGTGCTCCTTGCAAATTACTCCGTAAAAATGGCTATGTTGGATCAGGCCAAAAGGGATTGTTTAACATCAAGACTAGACTAAGCATACTTCGCAGCTTCTGACTACTTGCAGCTTGAAAACTTCCTGAGCCAGAGACCAATTTGAACCATTTTAACCTCAGTAGTTCTGTACAGCACATATTTATCTAATATTTCCATGTAAAGTTTTAGTATCCATAGTGTTACATGGCAGAGAGGTCCAAAATTTCTTAGTGTACGGGTAGTGTTCAGATATCCGGTACCATATCTAATACTAGTTCTCTAATACACGCCTCAGAGACCAGTGCAACATTCAGTTTCATGCACAATACGATTTTTTGATAATACACACGTCCTGTTTACACTGGAATAGCTAAAAATTATTGTCATGGTTCTGAATAGAGCATGGCTTGCAGCAACAAGAGTTAATGTTACATTTATACATTCCCACTCTTTATTCAGAGTTGCCACTTGGGATTTTAGAGACAAAGCACAAACAGAAAAAAAAACAGGTTTGCAGTATAGCTGAATCTTGTGCAATGATTAGAGTGTCAAAGTTGAGAGGAGCCCAGAGATAGTACCTTCAACATGAATTCTTCTGGTTTTAAATATCATTTTGATATTTGCCAAATGGAAAGTGAAATCTTTCTTTGAAAGGCTGCTATTTCAGGAAAGGAAAGTCCACCAGGTTTAAACTTCCAGCTTCCATTTATTTCCATTTATGTGGATACTCAGAAGACTGAAAATGACAGATTTCCGACCGTTTTTGGGTTAGGAATCTTCTTTTTCTACCTCTTGTTCTCTCACACTAGTGGTATCATGCAAAGGAGCAATTTAGCAAATGTAATTATGCTTCATCTATGCACACAATTATGACAAGACACTAATGGGTACTAACAACTGCCTTGATGGCTTTAAAGTAAGTAAAGTTTATTGCAATGTCCAGAGAATGTTAGAAAGTGTGGTATCCTGTCAGGCACTCAATTTTCCAGTTGTTTACAATAGTGCATTGGTTTGAAAAGTGAATGGGATAAGGTTCCTGAAGTTACTAGTTTCGAAAATCTGTCTGCATAATCTCTTATCCCATCTTCTTCTCTCCTTTCTCTCCTATTTTCACGTCTATATGCTTCTTACTTTCTTCTCTCCTTACCTGAATATTTTTCCTTTCTTAATTTTTTTACTTTTTTGCTTTACTTACTTATCTATCATGTTTCCCACATAATATTTTCAGTCAAATTACAGAAGTGCATATTGCATTTTCACTTGGTAATGACTTGTGTGAGCCCTTCCTGGAATCTTGTAATTACTTTCTTTAACACTGGTTCTCCTACTAATTTGCAGATTTAAAAATCCTCACTCAGCATCATCACTATCACCCCAGCAAAATATTCTGAGAGAAGATCTGAGAATTAGTAAAGATGCAGGCCAAAACCAGCAATCCACCAGATGGTGGCTATGGATGGGTTGTGGTAGCGTCAGCCTTCACAGTGATGGGCCTCACTGTTGCTGTCCTCAAGACTTTTGGTCTGTTGTTTGTTGAAATCCAGCAGCACTTTGATGAACTTGCAAGTACCACTTCCTGGATCACATCAGTAACTATTACCATCTTCCATTTAGGAGGTAGGTAGGCGTGCTCCTCCAGCATGATTTTAATTTCATAACTACTCAAGAAATTTTGAAGAGCTTCCTTAAGAAAATCCACAAAATGAAAATATGTAAACCCAACACTTCCTCCTTCTGCTTCTACAGAAAAATGGCATTTGCTTTCATAAAAGTGTATCCATGCCACAGACATGAAATGGGTTAATGAGGATTCTGTATAGAAATAGGAATCTGATCGCCTTAAAGAACTTCATGTACATAGACTCACAATTCAATTTTCTAGAGGCTTTGAATAAAACTCACTGGAGATAATCCTCAGAAATGCAAAGCTTGTTGGATCAAGCTCTTAAACCAGTTTTTGCAAGTTCACTGATCTCACAGCAACTGTCTCTGTTTCGAAGTGCTTTAAGATGGAAGGGACTGACCCTGCCTAGCAGACGAACCATTTAGTACCAAAATGTTGACTCTCACTCCTGCTTTACTACTCTTCTCCTTTTTGTCTTCACCAAGATCCCAATTCCTTCCAGAACCACCAGTTCTGGCTCTCCTTCCATCTACAGTCCTTCCCTCCCCCCCCCAAGATTCTGAGTCATTGATCAAACAGAAAACTCATTGAGTTAAAAAAGATATAAAAATCAGTTCATTCATGGCTTAAAGAAAAGAAGACTGTGCAAGCAGAGAGTAAGGGAAGTGAGGGTGAACTGTCCTCATCAAAGGCAATGAGCTATGGGATCAGTATGAAACCCCTCACCAAATGAAGCAGGGAAACATATCAAACATACTGCATTTGATTCTTACTTTAGTTGTTTAGAGAGTCATTTGTGCCCTTGTAAACTGGAGGATCCTTCACCACATGGTGAGGATTCCAAATGTGTGCAGGCATGAGCTATACAGAGTTTGTGAAGTCTGCTCTATGTACTTTCATGTAGGTACATACTTGTAATAGGTGAGTATCCTTACCTAATAAATGCTGTAATAATTTTGTTTGTGAAGACGCTTCCTTGCATATACACATTGTAATTACATGCATCCTACTCATTTCACATCTGTCAGTGTTATTGCTTGTAATTGCAGTATTTCCAAAGACCATGGGAAACTCATCTTTCTTTGAAAAACGTATTCAGAAGAGCAAAAGAGTTAATTAAAAGTCAAAGTAATAAACTAAATAAACTCAAGGGTTGAAAAGTTAGACACTTCCGTAAACTGATATCTTTGATTTGAAGTATAAGAGCTTGATTCATTCTGAGAGAAATAATTCATTACAAATAATGAAAAACCTATCTTTCACCTACTTTGCACATTTCTTAACTTTCATGCATAAATGAATAAATTGGAATCTTTCATTTTGGTTTAAAAATGAGATGTATTACAGACTTACTGTTACATTATTTTGTCATGTGAACTTAATGAAAAAAAAGAAAAACCAACAGAGAAGGATAACAGAACTCAAAGTCCTGTTTTGTTTTAATATATGTTTACATTATATAGGAATGCATCAAGGATAAGGCATATGAAATAATAATAATAACAACAACAACCAACTATAAACCAGCAAAACTGTATTTGCATAGCCAGCTGTAAGGTAGTTTTCCTTATCTTCTTGTGCCTTTGCTTCATTTATAGGGATCAGAAGACACTGCTGAAGATCATCTGAACCTCCAGTTCTTTGAGCATCTTTCCTGGCCTGGTTTAGTCTCTCTTTATATGTTCCTCTGGGAAACCTTCAGAGTCATTTGGCTTGGAGTGAAGGATGATCACTGAATTACTAATTTTTCCTATTTGGATCCTTTCAATAGCAGCTCTGTGTCCAGCATGGAAGGAAAGCACATGCTTCTACTTCTGGGGTTTGCACCTGCAATAAGCTGATCAATTTACCACAGCAATGATTCTCCCCATCACACACACAGGCCTTCTCTTGGCACTGATGTACATCTCCCATCACCTTTGTCTCTGCACTATGATTATTATCCCTTTCCATTTTTTTGTAAGTTTTCTGTGTATTGCCCTTAATCCATTCAGACTCTGCACCCTCCATTTCCAGTTCATTGGCTCACTTCTTTATTCCTCCTGCTACCCCATGTTCAATTTCTGACTATTCCTTTTCCTCATTCTGTATTTTAAAAACTGCTCTTTGGTAGTATTTCTGCTCCAACTACAGATCTTTCTTTTGTCTTTAGGATCTTCTTTTGATCTCTCCTGTTATCCTGAGTCTACTTTTCTTTTATTCATCACAGACGTATGTTTCTCCAACTGTATATCCTTTATCCTGGCTCATTCCTTCCACTACATCTTACAGACTGTGACTGAATTCCAGTATACTTTTTACATCTTTACCAAATCACTGTACTTTAGCTGTAAATGCTGATGAGACACTTTTGGGATTTGAATAACTTCTGCCAGCTGCCTGTTATCAGACAGTGTACATCCTGCAGATTTTGCAGACGTTAATATCTCTCTTCCAGGTTTATTTCACTTGTCCTAGCTACCAAATTCTCTTTGTTCTTATCTTACTCAACACAGGTCAATGTACAACAACCTGCCCCTACAAACGACCACAAAAACTCCCATTCTGACTGCCTTTTCTTCGTTGTCTTCGCACTTGCTTAAGTTTATAAGCATGGTCCTCTTTATCTGAATTTTATTTTACCCACGAGCTCCAGTTTCCATAATATTAACAAATTGCAGGGAGCTGACTCCGCACTACGAAACCCTGCCGAGAACTGATGCTGTCGGATGTCTTTGGGAGCCCTCTAGTGGCCATGGAAAACATCCCATACTTGGAGTTTGAAACTATTCCTGCAGAACCGAAAGCCTTTCCGTGATGGCCGTGATTTTAATTCTGTTTCACTGGTGAAAAATAGCCAGGCAGTACAACTGATCCTTACTTAAGCAAAAATATCCTTAACGTTTCAGGTGCTTCCAGACAGTGCCTAGAGACACCAGTGCTTTGGTGTTTGGAATTACTGTACCAGGTCAGATCCAACTTTGCCCTTATGTGTTGGGGCATTCCTGCAGTCTGCTCAGAGGAACCATCACTGAAATAAAAATTTAAGAAACTAAATACTAAAATAAAAATAAACCTTAATTTTTGCCCTTAATTTTGAAATTTTGTGAACAGATGATTTTTCAAAGCTGTAGAATTTAAAGTCTTCTCCAGAAAATTTCATGCCAGCCATATCAATGATACACTATCAATAATGATTTTGTTTTATAAATTAACTTGGAGATTCTTATGATGGGGTATCGCTTTCTGCTAAAGCCCTACACAAACTTGTCATGTTGTTAGTTGTACCCTTACATGAAATTCAGCAGAACAGTTCTGCAACAAAGGCATTGAAATCCTCCCTTTAAAAACACCCACATATTTAGAATATATTTTAAAATCTCTGCCTCAGGGACAGTAATTTCCCTACAAGCAAGGATCCAGTTTTAAAGTCTTGATTGACCACCCCCGTCCCCTGTCTCCTCCAAAAGCTTTAGATTATTCAGTCCTGTCTATCAGCCTAATGTTCCTAACATATTTATCTTTCTCCTATTTTGCTGCTGGTTCAGCCCCTGTTGCCAGCTCACTCTGTGCGCGATACACCCATCGGGCAGTTGTGATCACTGGAGGACTCCTGGCTTTTTCAGGAATGGCACTGGGATTTCTTGGACTCAACATAGTCTGGATGTATGCAACAACTGGCTTCCTACAGGGTATGACTTTACAGCTTTAGGAATTTCTTTCACCAGCAGCTCAGAGACCTCATTTGAGGGTACTAATGGTAGGACTTTTAAAATCTGATTTCTATTTTGATTTTATGAGTGACTAGAACCAATATCCCCCTCCAAATGTAATTTCCCTCATGTCCCACTCTGGAAAGAAGAATTTGCGCTATAAACCTGCAATGACAAAAAAGGTGAATAATCAAATGCTAGTAATTTTCACCTGCATATCATATGCAACCAGAAAATTGAAAGTGTTTAATTTTTCACTTAGAGCCGAGAGTTTGGTGAAGTTTTAAAGTATATAAAGAGTGGTGAAATACATGGAAACACAGAGATCCCAAATTTTGCACTTTCTATCAAATAATCCATAATGATTTGTACACAGCCTCAAGCTTTCAGTTGATTCCAAACCTTTCTTTTCTATAGGTAAAAACAGGCCAGAAAGTTGTCTCCAACAGCCAGCAGATTTTCCAGGAGCAGGAAGCAAAGCTGGCAGGCAATAAAATAAACCATTCCCAGTTCCATGCTGGATGCCTGAGAAAATGTCTGGAATTTGAGCCCTCTGGCAGTCCTGGGCTGCCAAATAGTTTCTAGCGAGCCATTAAAATCACTGTAAGTTAGAGCAGGTCTGAAGCATACTCAAAGCAGTTGGGCAAGAAAATAAAGAGCAAATAGAGGTAACACAGCAACTTCTTTCACATCCTCCCTCACTTTCTACCCTGAATACAGGTCAGCTTAACCCAGTGATCTGATCTACACCAGCCTTAATTAGGATAGCACAGACACTCTGAGGTCCATCTAGTTTCAATGACATAGCCATGTGATTTCTCATCCAGTGGGAAACCTGTCAAACCAACATTGTTTGGGTTTTCTTCATAGTAAGAATATAGAAGTGTATACCTCATACTCCTGCTTTTTTATTTGGATGTACAACATATTCTTATGAAACACACACCACAAATAGACTCTTAGAAATAGTACAACTGAGATCATGCTCTTGCTAAGAGTAAAGCTGCTTTTCTTTTACCAGTTTTCAACTTTGCAAATGTAGGAGCATTGCTTGATTTAATTTCCACCTTCGCAAAATACCTCAACAGTGTCTAACTACTGCTATTTGTATTGATGCTTTTCAGGACTTGGGATTTCCTTTTCATGGATACCAGCCATTAGCATTGTGAGCCATTATTTCTCCAAGAAAAGAGCTTTGGCCAGTGCTATTGCCAGTGCTGGAGAATGTGTCTTTGCATTCACATTTGGACCATTTTTCCAGTGGTTGATAAGTCAATATGGATGGAAAGGTGCCCTCCTGGTCATAGGTGGCATCCAACTCAATATCTGTGTCTGTGGAGTACTGATGCGACCCCTGGCAAGCAGCTGCCTCCATGAGGCTAGACATCATGAAACTGAGAGATCACCTGTCGATGGTGAATCTGGGATAAACAAAGAAGATAAGTCTCCCATCACACACAAAACCTTCAACTGGATGCTTCTGAGACAACCAGAGTTTGTACTTTATGCCATTTTTGGCATATTAGCTGCTATGAGTTTTTTTGTTCCTCCCTTATTTTTGGTTCCACTTAGCTACAGCATGGGAATAGATGACTCGTGGACTGCATCACTGCTATCCATTTTAGCTGTGGTTGACTTTGCTGGCAGGCTGCTCTGTGGCTGGTATGCCAATCTCCATGTTACCAAAACTGTTCATTTGCTGACAGTGACAATTACGCTCATCAGCACTTCCCTAATGCTGTTGCCACTGGCTAACAATTACCTGTCCTTGGCAATATTCACTGGCTTCTATGGATTCTTCTTTGGTACAACAGTCGCCATTCATATTACAGTGCTAGCAGATGTTGTAGGCATGCCAGATTTCGACAGTGCTCTAGGGCTTTTTATG
Source organism: Psilopsiagon aymara (assembly GCA_024733675.1). Lineage (NCBI taxonomy): Eukaryota > Metazoa > Chordata > Aves > Psittaciformes > Psittacidae > Psilopsiagon > Psilopsiagon aymara. The sequence continues at coordinate 17,016 of JANRGW010012107.1, forward strand.
CTCATTCGAAGCACTGGAGGTTTTGTGGGACCCCCTCTTGCTGGTAAGTTGATACTCTGCCAAATACAGTTTACAAGAAGAAAAAGGAATGGTGACCCAAACTGAAAAAAACTGTATCTGGACCCAAATTTCCCCCCTTTATACCTCAGGAGTATGTGGGCCAAGAAGTGTATAAAAACAGTCAGTTTAACTCCTCTCCAAAATATCTTGCTCCCCAATACCCTGTGATTTTAGAGATACCTGTTTAACATGAAAGCAGGGAAGAATGGCAGAGTTCACATGGTGGTGTTCCTGCTTTCTGAATCCCACAGAATCCCATTTAGTGGACACCCATTGTCTTGCCATGAAAGTGTAACCCTGGGATGAGCAGCAGATCCACACTTTCAGAGAAGAAACTGAGATTTGAAACTAAGGATGTTGCATAAATGCTGGTATTGTTGGGAGGGTTTCTACAGAAGGTCAAGTGGAACAGCTTGAAAAGTGAGGCTATGTGTGCCTCAAGGAAAATATTACAAAGACGCCTGCTGTTTTCAGGCAGCATTTGAACTAACCAATATAATGAATGGGGGAGGCAGCACATAAAAACAGTGGGAAGAGAAAGCAGACAATGAGACAGCACATAGATTTATGGGCTGGCAATGAGACAAAATCATCTTGGAAAAATGCAAGACAAACAAGCTGCAAGCTGCAGAGACTTTACAAAGTGATGTGGCAGGAAAATTACCAGTGTGACTTGTAAAATGTGGGTCTGAGTTCTCATCCAAAACCACTGTTCATGCACTACAGTGACTTTTGTGGTAATGACACCACTAATAGGTTGAAGATGGGTTAGAATGAATGCTGGAACATTAAAGTCACTTTTGAAAACACAGGAACCAGGAAGTTTAATAGAGAATTTGAGTCAGAACAGTATCAGAAGTGTGTTGGGAAGATCTGAATAAAATACCAGGTAACGCATTCATGTAATGCCTGATCGCTAGTTTGCGACCCCTTTGTGTATATACAGCGAGCGAAAAAGAAAGTGTGGAAGAGGAGGGAAACCTAAATGCTCCTTGATCTCTTCTCCCCTATGTAAAAAAGTAAAATCGAAAAGATTTGGATCCAGAGCCCCTTTGCCTAACAGGAGCAGTGTTAGATTGGAAGGGGGACTAGGGAATACACTTAATGTGGACAAACTTATGAATGGGAAACCAAGCAAGTGGCCCTCATGGGCCCACAAATGAACCTGCCATCATACCCACAGAGCAGCCAATTCCACTACATATACTGCTGCAGTACTCCACCCAGTATTTTGGTTGGCCTAAAACTTCCTAAAACCCAGACTCTTTTTATTAACATCAGTGACTCTTTGTAAAATGATGAACAGGAAAGCCCATAATACTTCAGGCAACCTCTCCAACTGTGTCTCCAGCAGATGCTCCTCGATTCCTTCTTTAACCTCTGTCATGCTGTACTGCTATGGTTCCAAATTACAGCAGCTGATGGCAGCTACACCACAGAACATGGGGCTACTCAGATACAAAGCTGCATGATTTATTTTTGTCTGCGTTTATTGTCTGCCATGGTTTAGGTTGGAAAGTGCTTAAAACTGTGTAGTGTTTTATTTCTGTAGCAGTTCACATATGCAAAGTAAATGAGATGTGAGTTGTGTTCAAATTTAAAAATGCTATAATGGGGTGATGTTCCATGCATTCATGATGTAGAAAGCTGATGAGGTCAGCATACTCTCTTTGTGAGAGGATATGTTCATACTGCTGAGATAATTCATGAGCCTGCTTTCTATCAATCATATTGCTCTCATTTGTTTTTTTCCAGGTTTGATCGTGGATGTGACTGGAGATTACAGAGCAAGTTTTTACATGGCAGGAACAACTCTTATCCTATCAGCTGTGGTTTTAGTTACTTTAGATCAGCTCCAACAGAGAAAAGAAAAAGGGATCCAGACCAATACTAAACAAGAGAACTCAGCATTACCCTGTTCTACTCTCTGTCTCCTGAAACTTCAAACCAAAAGGTATCAATAACATGTTGTAGTGGAGTGATTGTATTGGATATCTTACAGCATTTCAGGAGATATGGAAGTATTTTCTCCACACTCAATATAAACAGGATTTATAAAATGATGGAAGTTTTGGATCAGAATGTTTGAAACTGAGGAAGAAAATCATTAGCTTACAAGCAAACCACACCAGTAACCATTATCATATTATTTTGATGTTGAAGTTGCATTTTGACTACAAGTCTTCAACACAGTCCCCCAGGGCTCCAATAAGCAAACTAGGGAAACTGTGATCTAAATAAACACATGACACATATATGCAGCAGGTAGAAACCCCAAATACAGACTACAGCCATAACTATCAAATAGGAAGAGGCGTCATAATCACAGATGTTCAATGTAGGGAAGTAGTGTTCAGTACTTTCAGTAAACAAGTTGGATGTGAAAGCAAGAGTACATGAAAATACATTTGAGCTAAAGGCAGGTACTCTATAGAGCAGAGCTGGAATCTGATAAATAAGTAAACCTGATAAGTGGGGAAAGTTACATGAACAACAGTAGTATCAGAACTAAAAAAACCCACACAAACATAAAATGGAGAAGGATTGATGAATAACAGAGGAAGACATAAGGCTACAATGGACTTCAAACCAAGTAGGAATCCCAGATGCAACCCTGTATTAATAATAGTAAGTGTTTTCCCGTGCTATTGTAAGAAAGAGAAGATAATGGTGCCTGTCAGGCTTCAACTTGAAGAGGTATATAAGTTGAAAAAAATTAAGCAGAACAAGAATGAGAAGGATTAAGAAAACAGCCTAAAGAAAAAGTGTGAGAAATTAAGTTTGTCTGGTTAAGAAGACAAAGGTTTTACAGAGCATGAGAACAGCCTTCAAATCCACAATAGACTGAGATAAAGAGGACACAGTTAATTCCTTTCTTTGTTAAGGCAATTAGTAATTGATAGAATTAGCAACAAAGCAAAGTTATGTAATGGGGAAAAAGACTTCACTGTAGCCTGTTAAGCACAGAAACAGACTACAGGGAGAATATGAAAACAGAATATGAAAACAGAATATGAATACATATTCATATGAGAATATGAATATGCATTAGAAAGTGGATGAGATATGAGAGAGAATCTAAATGTGTTCAGTTGTGCTTCAGAACAGTGGGATGGCCTAGATGACTTCCTGAGATCATCTTTAGTCCCACATCTCACTATCCTAAAGCTCTTTGAGCAAATATCCGATTTATGAGAATCAAAAAAGTATGTCTAGAAATCACAGTGGTTTGGTTCATTTTATCAGGGGGAAGAGAAAATGTAGAAGAAGAGAGGAAGGGCTGGATCATATTGTAAAAAAACCTCAAAACAACAAACCAGTAAAAGGAATAAAGTACCACTTAAAAGCTTTGCAACTATTACAAATACCATAGCTGCCTTAGTTATGAACTTCAGAAATTTTTACCATTGAAACACTTAACCTGTGAAATCAAATTTAACATAACTCACTTACCTAAAATGTTTTTTTCTTGTCTCATGAAAGTACCAATTATTTCAAAATTTTTTGTGGAACACACATTGGAAGGGACACAACTGGGTGGGCAAAATCTTGTAACAAGGCCTGGAAATTTCTGACAAAATATTTTTCAATCATGTCAATTAAAAAACTTAGATTCTTCTACAAAGTATTATTCTCCAATCTTCTGCAGTGTTTCGGTGTTTAAAATAACTCTTTGTTTTCTAAAATGAAAGGAAGGGGAATTGTTGGAGGGTGGAGAAATGGAGAGATATTTAATAGATGCAGCTTCCACCTCTGAGTTTCTGTTAAAATTCTTTACATGAATTATTTACAAGCCCTGCCACAGATTCCTGTATTTTGTCATGCCGTGACATCTGACACAGTCTGTAAAGAAGGCTGGTGGCATCCTGTGCTCTGTGAACAGGGGCACATTCTGATCAAGGGAGGCTATATTCCTCTCTGCTCCACAGCTGTGCCTCTATTTTGGGACCAAATACAACTGATGGCTATATATCTGTTTAATAGCACAGAAGTACCACCTAGTGTTAATATTAATTTGCCAGGTCCCCACCGGTGTGAACAGGCTCCTGTGATGCTGTGAAAGGAGACATAAAAAGTCATTCTTTTATTCCTTTTTGCTAAATGGAACTGGTCATGCAGACACTCTGTCAGCTGTTTAACACCATAGAAAAAGTCTTAGTGTTCCCATTAATTTTGGGACTGCTTTTACTTCAGCTGTAGCAGCAATATTCCAGGTTGAGTTTCAGTGGACTATTGCTGTAGGAATTATTTGCAAAGGGCTGTTTTGTTCCAAGCTGCTAATGATGTAGTCAGTGTTGCCTATATTCACTTTCTTCAAACAAAGAGCTACTGAGATGGCCTTAGAGACCTAAATCAGCAGCTTACCTGCAAAGAGTTGCTCACCCTAAACCAGACACTCACAGGACTAAATAGGACTGTGAGACTTCAGAAAGCGCCATTATTCCCTTCAATCCAGCTATGGCCTCCTGAAATTACACGCAAGAAATTCATAGCTCTGCCTCACCTTGATAGTGCCCATCTGCATCCAAAAGGTTCTCACCCATGGTTGGTTATCTTTCATCTCATGGAAATAGTCCCATAAATCCCCTGGCCTCAGAACTTCCAGTCAATCATGGACAAAGTAGGAGCAGAAAAACACTGCCAGAAAACTACCCAATCCTTTTTCTTTGGAAAGACAAGACGCAGGAACACAGGCACCATTGCATTCATTGCATCCTCTTGGCATAGCTACTAGACGATTAAGACTACCACTCCTTTACTGTACTTTGTTCAGAGATGGAACAAAGGGAGATGGATCTGACACAAAGGACCACAGTTTCACTTAGAAATCATTTGAGAGGGAACTTAGTTTTGTGAACCAGGCTTTCAGGGTGGTGGCATATTAATGGTGCCTATATAAGGCAGCACACAGGACACCATGTTGCTTCCTGGAGGTGCCTACAGTTACGGTAGCGGCAATTTTAGGAATAGCTTCTTCTCAAAAAGCTCCAAATCAGGCCTCTAGTGGAGCTGGTCAGCCCTGGAAGCCAGATAATACCTACTTCAAAGTAAATCACCAAACCATGGAGAAATGAGGATCTTCAGCAGCAACTGAAAGCATATAGTATGATTATTCACTCTTACAGTACTCTGTTACTGTTAATGTAGATTTAGCACTGAAATACTTGAGAATTTCCATAAAACTCAAAAATAAAGCATCGACAGAACTAGCAGCACTGCCTTGGAGAAATAAGGTTTTGTAAAAAAATGTGAGCTCAGGACCAGGACATGGTATTTCATCTTCTCCATCCAATTCTTCAATAGCATCATTGTGTATCTACATACCGGATGGCACTGCATATCCATGACAAAATCTTTCTTTTTTTTCCTTCCTTGTTATACTATTAACAAAAGATTCATTCAGAACATAAAATACCTCAGTCAAATATCAGATATTGACATTTTGCCCCATCCCTGCCAGTGCTGGAAGCAAGGAAGGGGCAGACAATGATTCTGATATCACATGGGTTTTCTGTAGGTCTCAAGTTTGATTCTGACAAGAAAGAAAGGTACCCATCATCCTCTCCCAGAAATGAAGCTTTTCTTCAGGAAAACATGATTTGATGATAAACACTTAGATTTTCAGAGTGCTGCAGAAGGTACAGTTGCTTGGGAACTTAATAGACTTGATGGTATACACTTACTGGTTTACAGACATGTTTTCTACAGAAACTTTCTCTGTATCTCTTTCACTTTTGAAACTCTATTGAGTTCATCTGGGATAATATCTGAGCAAGAATGAACCATTTGGTCAAATGAACAAGTTCATGCTCCTTATTAATGTTCATCATCCTTCCTCCCATTACTTTTCCCTCTGCAAAAAATGAGCTGTTTCAAACTTTAATGGGTCTAAGCAAAAACAGTTAGATCCTTCTGGTGTTAATCACACAGTGACTGAGGTTGAAAGGGCTCTCTGCAGGCCATGCCATCCAAAGCCCCTGCTCCAGCATGATCAATTGAATCCCACTGCTCACTACCATGTCCAGACAGCTTTTGAGTATCTCAGAGGCAGGAGGATGGTCTGGCTCTTCCCAGCCCTACACGAGCTAAGAATGTTGGTGTTAAGAATTTTCATTTGATTTCCTAGGGAAGTGGTTGTTGATCTCTCACACTCTCTGTTCTTTTCTGTAAACTTCTGAATCTGTCAGCCATTTTCAACCACATTTAAAGCCAGGTTCACAGCTTCAAAGATAAATGAAATCTTCAAAGTTTTAAGTTTGAGTCCTTTAAACTTAAAAAAACCCTAGAAAGTGGCAGGAAATTAATGGTTAATTGGGAAAAATGACAAGCATAACACGGCTCTCCTTTTTATTTTTTTAATTTGGCAGTAACTAACACAGTACCCAGACTCAGAATTAATCACAGACTGCCTTTTCTTGCCTGCTATTGTAAATGGAATTACTGCAGCGTGAGCACAGGCAATTCACAAAAGTGAAGCAAAGGCTCAGTTCTGCAGCCCATGGGACAGTCTATTTTGTTGCAGCACCTGCTTACCAGTACAGAATTAAACTAATCTAAACACTTCTACCATGGAATAACAGCGTCCATCTATAAGTTCTGCTCCAGCTATACTGGTTTCCACAGTGTTAAACGGTTCAGAAAGTGTGCACAGAGCTACAGTTAGATTGTGAATCAGTTAGGCTGGTGTGAATCCACCAGCCCTCTGCCACAAAGTAATCATCCCTAGACCAAAACATGTTGGAATTTAGAAGTAGTCAACCCACTCTGGCAGCTCGTACTGATTAGGGAGATAAAAACGTGTTGAGCCATTTCTTAGGGGACATGTAATAGATGAAGAAATCACAGACTTTTTGAGCTGCCTGTCAGAAGGGAAGGATGCAGACTCTAGGAAAAAAAATGAAAGTTGTCTCCTTGCCTCTCTCATGCTAATTAATACGTTCAGAAGCTGTGCTGAGAGGAATTTAAACTCGTGATAGTCATAAGAGAACAGATCAAAGAAGAAAAAACAGACCAAGTCAAGGAGAAGAAAGCTGCTCATGCCTTTCTGTTAACAGACAGAATACACGTCTGAAGGAGGTGAGATTTGAATTTTTTTTACTCTATGCAAAATTTTCTGTGTTGCTTCAAAATTGTGCTTCAGAAGAGATAAAACTGTCTCTAAGTGAACTCTGACAATGTTCTGTTTCCTTTATATTTTATATACTTTAATATACTTTTTCTACTTTACTTAAGGTAGGCAGATTAGCTGGATACTATCAAGGAGGATCTGTTCTGCTCTTTAAATGACAAAAAAAATATTATTTTTTCAATTCTTCTTTGCTGTTTGATCAAATGGATTTTTAATTGTTCAGATATTTAGCTGGACGATTATTACATTAAGACTGGAAATTAAAATTATAATACAAATTCCCTGAACATCTAACTATAGATTGCCATCAGACATAAATTAGTATAACCATCTGAAAAACAACAGATCTCTGAGTATTTATGCTGGTTGAAAATGCGGCCCTTGAATGTTTACAGGCAATAACAGAAATAAGGAAACAAGTACTTCAACTACTTAAAAGGACAATTTTAGCTTATTTCTTCTGAATAGTTTTTCTTGTCCAGGTAAATTACCTTTCTTTCTATATTCCTGAGAGACTTCACATCAGAAGTCAGCCATCACTTAGTACCTAAAGAAACCATGCCAAATTCTCTGTTGTATTCAGCTGCAAATGCCTTGATGTCAGTGGAGCTATTCAAATGTAGACTACAGTTGCAGTTTTGAGTTTTAAATTGAGACAGTTGCATATGTATATGGATCTACCTGATTCTGAAGATATCCAATTGTCCTGCCTCCCTAAAATGCTCCCATTAAAACCAAGAAGTTGATGATATGCTTTAGTATTGTACTGAGGCACTGTATTTCCATCCTGCAGGCTTCAGCAGGACCAAGCTCATAACATGCCCAGAAGAAACCACCGTACAGATGGCAACTTTTTCAGAGGGAAAGGACGTGGCTATATTGCAGCAGAAGAGTAAGCACAAAGCAAAACCTATGTTAGCATGTAAGCTGGTGAAAAACATTTACATTGAAAGAAATGTACAAAATAGTACCAGAGAAAGTCACTGTTGAATACAGATGGAGTACATTTTAGCTATCCTGTAATTTTTTGTCATTGCAGAATCATTAAGAGCCCTCAAAGGTTAAGAAAAATCAGACTTCCAGAATCTAGAGTTTGATCATATGATGATAAATCATTATCCTCTACAATAAAATTACCAGGTTTATTGAGACTTATTTAGAATTTTCTTATGAGGCTGTTGCAAGGTGATCTTTTCACTAAGTTTTATCTCCAGATCCATATGCCTCTCTTCAGGACCTCAAAGGGACACCATCTCACCCTAAAGAATTATGTAAGTGAAAAGCCCAGAGAAATGGAAAAATATCATCAAAAAGCAGATGGAGACATCAATGCCATACAAATGTGACCCTCAATAAATTGTTTCTGGGTTAGACTCCACTTAAGCAGAACTAATTCAAGCTAATATTTTGCTAGTTTTGGATGACAATAAAATATATTCAGTCTTGGATTATTAGACACACTGTGCCACTGGTGACATGTTATTATTTTAGATAACCGTTTCCAATGTGCTTGGGATATGTGAAATGTGCTTCTGCTAGTGGCTTACTGGTCCCCAAACTTGGTGACTTGTGCCACACACATACAGCAAGATACTTGTTTCTCCGTGTTCATCCCTGATCAGAGAGAAGAAACAAAGGGGAAGGTTCTCTCATAGTCCTTCCAGAGTAGTTCAGCTCTCCAAAAGCTGGCTGCTGATGTCTCAACACTTGAAACTAAGCACACTCACCTCTTAACTGCTTATGAATTCCAGTGGCTGCAATTGTAACCAGTTTTTCTAGGTATGTGAGGGAAAAGTGACTCTCCTTCCAGATCAAAAGGAGCATTTCAGATATAAGCACAGATCCCTAGTAGCACAGCTGCAGCTGTAACTGGAATTGCAAGAAATTGCATGCATGTTTTTTACACTAGCTTCTTAAGCAGGTGAGGAAGGAGTTAGATGGCAAACACAGAGTTACAATCACCAGCTCCAGAAATGAGATGCATCCTGGGGAGGAGATAAAGTCTAATGGACAGCTAAAACTACAGAGCGCATGAAAAGCAGAAAGCACTTTCTGTATGTAGAATGTAGGAAAGGCAGCAGTTGCTTGGAGAAGTAGTCTCTCCAAGTTTTAACTGTGCTAGGGAGAGGAAAAAAAACCAGTGGAGCTGTCTTTCAAGTCTGAAGATCAGCTGCAACACAGCTGCACCAGGAAGCAAGTCAATGCCGTGAGCCCTATTGTTGGGTTGACCAGATGAACACAAAGTCTTGAAGGGGCAGGAGCAACTTGCAAGATTCGGGTACTTGTGAAAAAGCAAATCCCTTTGGCTCCCTGGGGCTTCAAGCTTCAAGCAGCACTCAGGCAGTTCAGACAAAGAAACAGCCTGTTCTGCCAAACAAATCTGCTTGCATCTTCTTTCAGGCTTCTTGGGCCACAAGGAATCACTTCTTCATGAGACTCTGAGTCAGAGAAAATGATAGCAAATAGATATAAAAGGTCTCTGATAAGTCACGTACCCAACTCCTCAGTCCCAATGGAAAAGCCTGGGAAAAAAAAACACCCTGCAGGGCAACTAGACAGAAGATATGTAAAAGTGAGTTAGGATGGGTTTGTCCCAACTCATGTGGTCTTTTTTTCCTGTCCTCTGTTCCCTTTAAGCATTTTGCAGACTCTTCTGTTCCTGAACAGGTGAAGAACAAAAAACACTGGGAGTGAATTCCCTGTGTCTTGTAAGGGAGGATATTAACACAGGAGGAGGGTTTTTTTGTGACCAGGAAACTTGCCATTCCTTTTGTCAGCTTGTTTTCTGACAGAGAGTGGAACTGTGCTGTGCTACTTCTCCCATGTCCCTGGTAAGCAGTGGGAAGGATGTCTTACAGCACAGTTTGCAAAGCCTAAGTTCCCTAAAATGACTCACTGACACTGATACTGTGCCTAGTGTATCATGGAACAAGAACTGAACAATTACAGGGCCTTATGAATAATTCAAAGTTTCCTGCTCTGGCTTTGAGGTTGTGTAGTGTTTCACATACCCAAAAAAATCCTCCTGCCACCAGCAGTTGTTGCAATTAGGGTGCATTTCTAATACTTGCTGCCTAGAGAAATTTATCAAATGAACATGAACTGTGCCTCTGCAGGTGTGGCATTTATTAATTTCACATTCTCTTCCATCATTGCAATGCAGGGATTTTTTTAGAAGCAGTAGTCACTGTTAGATTATTATCTTCAAAACAATGCATTCCTCATTTTTAAAATGATGAAGAGCATAGCAGAGGATTTAGCTAACTGCTTAATCTAGAGACTGGCTGAAATTATTGGTATGTTGTCTATTTTCTGAGGTAACTTATGCTCCATGTCTTTCTCTGATAAAAGGATACTGACACAAACGACAAACTTGCTCCCATTATTCTTGCTCCCAGATGAATGTACCTAGTTCTGGTGTTATTTTATTTTGCATTCCCAACAGAGCCCTTGGTATTGGACTCTTCTGTTTGATGCTGGCAATTTTACTTATCTTTGGCTGCTGGTATTGCAAAAGACGCAGTGGCTACAAAAGTCTACGGGTAAGCATGGCTGCTCATGTTCTAGTTTGCTATTATTTTGACAACATATTATCATTATTTGCATTACATAAGTGCTGAGAACATTGACTCTGTAGTAGGCCACTACTGTCTCAGGCAATAGGTACACTGACATACACACAGGTAAAACAACACAATGTGAGACACAGTTTGCCCTGAAGAACTTGCCAGCCAGGCAAAGGGGTAAGAGAAAGCAGGAGCAGAGGGAGATGAAATCAGTTGCCCAACTAAGCCCAACACACCACTAGCTGCAGCTAATTATAGTATTATATTTAATACTTAAACAAACCTAAGATGTTTTCTGTGCATTTTCATTTAAATAAAAATAACATATTCACTACTCATAAGACTTACACCTAAATAACGACAGATATACTTAGAGTAAGTCTGGGAAGCAAAGCAGAAAAATAACTGTTACCGGTAAGTAAGTAAATACTATGTTAGTGTATGGGCGATGCATGATTATGTGTATGAAAGTTGAAATGAAATTTTAACATGTACAAAAAAGCAGGGCAGGTTTGAGGTTTGCTTTCTAAACACTACTTAAAAATTCTACTTTGTGTCTTCTTAAAATATATTAAAAAAGCTACAATCCTTCCTGTAACTTCTGTTATTAGAAGTCTCAAAGCTTATCTTTGAAATTCTGCTCTCTCCACTATGAAAAAGAGGTCACTTTTAATTGAAGTTGAAAGCTTTATCCAATTATATGTTTTACAGTAAATATATTCTAGTTATTCTAACATTTTCAAAAAGATGTGACTATGTGGAATTAAAAATCATACCTCTCATTTAAGTCAACAAACCCATTTCCTTGCTGTTTCTGGTAACTTTGTCTTGTTACCTTTCCAGTGGTCTATCCTAAATGTGTATCAACTAGCAGAATACATAAAACCTAAATTTTCATAATGAAAAGTTGCAAAAATGAAGGTACTACTCAAAAAAAAAGTAAAAAAAAAAACCAAACAAACCAACAAACAAACAAACAAACAAACAAAAAAAAAAAAAAAGAAAAAAGAAAACCCTTCAAAAAGCACACCAGAATTTTTTCATGCCTGCTTTGCACATCATGGCAAAGAGCACAGTGTCTTTTAATTCCTTCTCTTTGCAAATTGCTGCTTCCTGGTTTTGAAAATCAAATTTTTGTTAGTTTTTTGGCTAGGGAAGAACTGGTACAGAATGTATACAAAAGAAATGATGGAAAAATAGAACAGAATAAAGTTGGAAATTAAAGAAAGAAATGTGTGGGATAAAAAGGAGGTGCCATTCAGGCACATGAGAAGGTCAATTCCTACAGCAGCCCTGGACCTAAAAAGCTTTTCTGCCAATGTAATTGGGTAATACAGGAGAGACAGTATGTCTCAGCAGAGACAGGAAGAATAGATAGCTAGATAAGCCCTCTTGGTGGCATTATGTCTAGCCCTAATCCTAGATTGTATTTCATAGTGTAAATGTGCTGTCAAGTATTAAACAATGCATAATTTGCTCCAACTCCACATTTTCTCCTTTCTTTCATCTTCTCCATATTTCCTTATTTGTCACAGAGCAAAAGTTCTGGTGTGGGCACAATACGAACTGTAGGTGAAGGAACAATGCTGGACTGCAAAATGGCTCTGCAGGAGTACAGAAACTTTAATTCTGTGGTAAGTTTCATCTACTTACAACAACATGGTAAGACAATATTAGTAAACACTTGATTTATTTCTTGGGGTGTGCTCTCTGTATTAGGTTTTCAGTGCTTCTACATTGACTTAAAAAGTACTATTACTCTGAACAATTTTTTTACTGGGAAAAGGGTTTTCTAAATCCACTATTGAAAATTCTTCTTTTAAAAAGTCTCATTTCACCTACCTTTATTCTTAAGTTGTATGATCATTATGCAATCTATCAGAATGCTGTAACACCTCAATTGTGAAATGTACTGAATAGACAAACACCTCGCTAGCAGATGTTCCCTTTGCCATTCTGACAAACAACAAACGGATTGTGTATACCATACTCTGACAAAGATTGTCAGGGAACATTATAATGCTTCAAGGTTTTAGCTCCTCTAATCATTATGGAAAGAAGAACAGTCAAACCCATAATTTTAAAAAAGTTGAAGTAACTTAATTTATAAAGATATATGACAAGTTAAGGGTGTATTTAATAGTTTTAGAATAGGGAAAAGGCTAATGTACAACCAATTTTAAATAAGCTGCCCAAACTGTTACCATTTGAAATAAGACAACGTACCTGTATCACAACTCTTAAAGAAAAGTTTCAATATTAGCCTGAATTTTCAATTTAAAAAAAAAAAAAAAATAGAAAAAATATCCTTTAAGAGTCATGTCCTTTTAACACTGACAATTTTCTCTTTGGATGAATGATTCAAACAAAATTTATTTAATGTGAATGAAACCCAAAGACCATACTAGCAAAATCTAATGTAATTTCCTTGTACCTCAATTGTTTTTTCAGTCTTTCACATACATTTTTCCTACCCCAGGTACCTGATGCTCCACCAGCTTACAACAAAATTGCTGCAGATCACTCACCTCCACCTTATTCACCATGATAATAAGAAATCTTAGACTCTAAACATACAGATTTGATTTCTTCATGTTCCCTCTTAATTTCCTGCAAATGCTTAACTTTCTTAAGGCTAAAATAATGTAAAGAAATTCACATGCTTTCACTAGCAGTTGCTGGAATTTTTGCTTCTCAGTTTACAGCACTGGTTCTTGAAAAGCCTTAATAAACCTGAATGTGCTGCTGTTCTAAGTTTTTCATTTCCTATCATCAGATAATACACTGTACTCAAGTCTGGGGATCTTGCATCCTTCACAGATCTACCAAGAATAAAGTACATACCATGGAGTATCAACCAGAATAGAAAGTGTTGGCACCCTTGTTTTCACCTTTCTCACATACTCCCTAAATAATTCCCTAGACTGTAATATACAAGACTCTCTCATAAAATGGACAAAACCATTTGACTACATGTCTTGTGACAAAGAACAACCATTTTCTCTACCAGCAGTTCTTCCATTAGCTGGCAAAAAGCAACTATGTTTTACAGAAGGCTTTTATCTCACATCACCTGTTTACGTACTTGTAATGAAATAATTCCTCAGAAAACACAATCCAGACAATCCAGGAATTTCTAGTTAGAGTCCATGTTATGTTATACCGGTCACTGGGTACAGTGATGATAACATTTAGTTTCCTTCTGGCAGTCTTGTAGGAAAGTAAAGAGCTTGTCGGATGCAGAGCTTTATGTGTCATCTGTTTCTAATCTGATGAAACAAATACAAGAAAAAGTGTGAAGCCCGTGTTCCTTGAAGAATACAGCAGAAAGCAGGCTCCAAGGTATCAATCCTTTCAGGTTGACAGAACACTAGCAGTAATAGTAAACAAAGAATTGTGATACAAACAAATTAGGTGATGTACATTTGGCAATTATTGTTTACTTAGCCTGTTTTGTTATTGTTTATTTGTCAGATTATATGCCGATAAACACATTTATACTCAAGACCTGATATCTCACAGCAGGAGGCAGCTAAAACTGAACATTAGTTAAAATGAAAAGTAGTTACAGAAGAAAACTATTTTCATAAACTGTTTAACTGCTGTTAGTAAAAAATCCAGTTCTTTGTTATCAAATAGGCAAACACAAACACTTTAAAACAAAGAAACAAACAATAAATACAAGGGAGACTTACCTGCCTTACACAAACTCCACATACGGTGATAATAAGACACAGGTTATAGGAAATGTTTCTTTTTTAATAGAAGTGTTTATATAGATTAACAAAATTAGATACTTCTTAGAGGGTAATAAATATCTAATTTCTGTGAAAGATTGTAATAAATAAGTCCGGTTTTATAAATTTAGTTGCTATTTGTATTTAGAAATTTGTATTTAGAAATATGTGTCATTTCCAACATGCACCTTTAAGGAAAAAGTTCTGTGGACTTCTTTAGTGACAAGAAGAAAACTACACAGGAAAATACATAAAATGCCAATTATAACTAGTCAGCTCCAGAGATGTAGAACACAATGGCTGATTATTTTTTTTGCAGATCTGGTAAGCTAAAGCTTGAGGCTAATGATCATTAGCAACTGTGTACTCCATAATTCTATCCTAGGGCAACATCATTTCAAGAAGACTGGGTGGTACCACAGTTGAACTGAGCTGATGTACATACTCATGGCTGAGAAAAAGTATTTTCTATGAACTACTATATAGTAGTAGCTGGAACTAGCTATAGTATGCTGGAACTGTTGAACTCTGACAATTTATAGACACTTAAAGGATAGGTAAGCTCTCTTGGAAACCATCTTTAGTTTTCAGTCTTCGCAGTTTTCCTCCCTATGAAAGCAGTATTCTTTTATTTCTAGACACAGTTAGTAGTCTCAGATTTTAATTAGTGCATAGAATAACAGCAAGAAATAGAACTTCACAGAAGTCTGTATTATATAAGTGGAAGCTTCAATCAGTTACGGTAAACACTCTCACGGATTCTATTTTTCAAATCTGACTCTATACTGAATGAGGGTAGACTGGAGAGGCTACGGGTTGATCAATTAAAAAACACCAACAGACGACAGGTCAGAACCTGAAAGCCAGAGACCTGTAGTTGCCAAAGTTGAGTGCTGCAAGAAGAGGCTATATTACGATGACTTTCAGTGTCATACTCAATCACACTGAAATTCACTAAAGACAAGCTAAAACTTTCTAGGATGGCTGTCCCCTTAGGAAGAAAGAGAAACTTTGTAAAGACCACACACTGAGGATGCAGTATAGAGTTCTCAAATTTCCAGGAAAGTCTGCCATATCAGGCATACGCCCCCAGAGTAACAAGTGGTCACCAAAATTTTGATTTATGATTTCTTTGGTATGGTCATACATGTACAGAAAGCGCATTAAAGTCAAAGATCTCCTGTTCCTCCTTTTTTACCCACTTTCCAATCAGGCTGCTACAAGATGTCATGTATTAAAACAATAATTCTCAACAAACATGGGATGTGTGCTTTATTTTCTTCCACCAATTGAGCAAATGAAGAACCCATGGGCAGTTTGAGTTTTCCCCTGGTTTGCTGATGAAGTGAGGTGTCTGGTCGTAGCTGGAGAATGAATCCTTGCTTGCTACTGGTCTGCATTAAATGACTTCTATTGGAGAAGTAATCATCAAAGTTTTTCTGTACAAGAGGAGCTTACCAACATCTACAGCTAGGCATGTACCCATCACATAGATGCAATGAACAACTTGGAAACAAGGCCTTTCATGAACAGAGCATGTTTTTGTCAAATTGGTTAATTACAATGGTAGCAGCAGTTGCACTGTCTGTGTTTGGATTCCTTGCACGATCCTGCTGGATCATCTACTTCCTGATGAGGTTACAATCCTCAGTACAGTCTTAAAAGGCTCCAGAATATTGGTTCACCATCCCAACCACGGCACAAAGGTAAAATGCAGCTGGTGCTGATGAGTGCAATATTCCTGGAATTCTGAACCATGCAGCAAAACACTCAAGGGGCCAAGAGCCATAGTGTATATATTGCATACATCAGAGAGCTATGGTAAGAGAAAGCATCAAGGACTTTCTACAGGAAGTATTGGGAGTCTCATCAGTCCAGTGTAACAGGATTGGCATACGCAGCTGGCTGCCAAGACAATTAGGTGACATTCATCTCAGCAACCTCTGTTGGTTCAGTATCTGCTGCAGTTGCGAATGCAGATAATCTCGGACTCAAAAACTGTACTGGTATTAACCATATTGCTTGCAATTTTTCAGTTAAACATTATATTTTGATTCATATTTATGTCTAATATTGGTAAAATACCCACTATTTTGCTGCTGTGTGTCCACATACTTATGTGACTTGATACATTTTATTGCCTTCAAAAGCAAGTTTATTTTCACTTCTTATGTAAAGAAAAAGGTTAATGAAATCCTCTGTGCTTTGGAGAAGTAGCATTTACTCATGTACACTTTTCTGCTGACTGTGTGTAATTATGCAACAAAACTGAAAGGCTGTTGTATGTTCACACCATTTCATTGAACATATTTTGTTGACTATTAAATCTGAAAAGTGCTTGAAAATTTCCAGCATTGACTTCCGGCCACGTATCAGCACTGAATTTTACATACACTAATAAAGGTAAAGTAGCAGCAGGGGAGGTTTTAAAAAGGTATCTACAGCTACTATTTACAGAACACATCCATGCTGACAGCTAAAAACCAGCTCTTGCGCACCTTTCAGAATTGACTCTCCGTATTCTGCATCCTTACACAATCCTCCAATTTCCGGTTTACTTCCTTTCGCCAGAAAATCCTTGGCTCAAGGGCTGGCTGGTTTCTAATGAACAAAAAGAACTATTACTTCCTCTGCTGCAAAAATCTAACTCTTCAAGACATTTTGACCACATAGGTTCTACTCTTGGGCCAATACAGAAGATCACACTTTTGAGGGTAGTAATGTTCCTAAATGCCTTGTAGTCATGGGAATATGAATGACAGGCCACTTTCCATCTCATCCTCATCCTCCCTGAATGATCTCTCAAATTTACTATCCAAAGAGAATGAGAGCCTACTGACCCCTATTCTACCAGGAAAAAAGGGGGAGAAAGTAGAATTCAATGTGTCAACACCATTGACACCAAAGCTACAAGCCACTGTTATTGTCTTCTCTAGTTCCCCTCAAAAAATGTTGCCATCTGATAGCAGTAAATTCCACTCTTGCGGGAGTCACATGGGCCAGTCCTTGCAAGGATTTAGAAGGTATCACGTGCCTACCTTGCAATAAATAACTCCTTTTTGTATGTCTAGAAATCTTTTCCTGAACATTTCCGGTGTTGACACAGGCAGTGTCTTACATTTGTAATCCCCAGGATATGCAGTCCACATCCTCTACACCTCATTTTTTGGCCTCACCAATAGCAAGGACAAAACCCGTATTTCAGAGTCAGTTCCTCAATCAAAACTTATGCTTTCTAGCAGGGTTCATGCACCTCTCCTACCTTCACTTAAACTGGAGAAGCAATTTTATGCTTTCACGTCCTTTTTTTTTTCAGTTCTACTTCTCTGAATTATTGCTCACATTTTCCCAATACCAAAATCGCTGGATGCAGAATCTATTCTTTCATGTCACAGACAAGTCCAGGCTGAGTTCACACAGTCCTCCTGGGATTACTGTTGGAGACTGTGTATACATACTGGTAAGATTAATTCACACTTCATCTACTTCATGTTCTTTTTACTAAGCGTTTTCTACTAGCCACCACAGTGAGATAAAGACAAAGGTGCGGTTTATACAAAGGCTGGACTGCTGTACCAGCTGCATCACTTGCATTCTGCACACGAAAGTAAGAAACTCACTTTAAATATGGGCTATTTTTAAACAAAAGATTATAGTTTTGCATCAATTTCTTGGACCACAGAAGGAGGCAAACAGTTTCAGACTGCTGTCTGCCACCTGACAATGTTTGCCTATCAAAGGTACTTCTAAGATCACTTTGCAGAAGGCACTCTACAAGCAAGAAGTGTTTTGAAAGCACAACATAGAGTTGAACTGAAGAATATTGGCCAGTTTGCCTCAAGCAAGCTACTGTAATTTTAGTATTGCCACGTTGCTGAACTGAATTGACAAGTTTTTTATAAATAGATGTAAACAATTCCTTCTCCTCAGTTAAAACTGATTATGCTAAAAAATACCTTTTATACATCATTAATTGATTCTATCATAATTCCCTATTTCCTTATTATAACCAAGACAACCTGCAACACATAATAATACCCAGCCACTAATACCTCTTAGATATTCTATTTCAGTGCTTCATGTGATTAAAAACAAGGGAGTAAGGAATGATTCTACAAATACAAGTATATTATGTGGACAAGATCTCAACATATCTGCTGGTACTAAGTGCCCATAAGCTACAGATAGCCTGGAAAAAAGAGGACGCGGTTATCAAGAACTTATTTTGGTTTATGACAAAGCTGCAGAAACGGCTGAAGGGGAGGGTGAATTATTTTGAGCCTGGTGGGCCCATGACACTTCAGGCCATCAGAGCAGAGGTGCAACATA
>JANRGW010012108.1:0-29782 GCA_024733675.1 Psilopsiagon aymara
AGGTGACAGCGATCCGAGGCAGGAGGTGGCGGGGCTCGCCGTGTGCTCCTCAGAAGGACTTTTGACTACGCGGCCAGGGCTTGGATGTGGGCGCTGAGGAGCGGGGTCCGCGCACCGCAGCGGGTACCGGCCGGGGCGGGGGCGCTCCGCCTGCGCTGCGGGCTGCTGCCTGCAGCACCGCGGTGAGTACGGGGCTCAGCGCCGCGCCGGGGATCCCTGGGGAAGGGAAAGGTGCGGAGAGTGCCTTGCCGTGCTGAGATCTCCATTCCCGGAGGCTCCGCTCCGCGCCTCGCTGGGGACGGGACGCGAAGGGCACGGTGCCCCTGGGGACGGTACCCCGCTTTCTCCCCACCTCGGTTTCGGCGATGTCTCGGGGGACTGCCAACGGGGTCAGTGATTCAGGAGCCGCGGTGTCGCCGTCCGGGCAAAGAGGAAGCTCCGCTGGGCGCCTCACCTGCGGAGGGGAGCACCCAGGTGCTGGGGCAGCGGAGCCTCGGCCGGTGTCGGCTGCTCTCCGTCCCAGCTGCTCCGCCTGTGCTCCTCAAAACGCTCGTCCCTTAGGGAAAGCTAACTGTTTGCAGAATGTTTGCTGTCAGTGCCTTCAGCTCGGGTTTGTGCGCGGGTAACTCCGTTCTGGCTGGGGTTCAGCTCCGGCTACCGAATGCCAGGGACTCCAGGCAAGGGGCTTTTTGTTCTCTTAGACTGTCTGGTGCAATCTGTAGGGTACATATATAAAAGCTGACTGCTGCTGGAGATTTTGAAGTGCATTTTGATAAGTCATTTAGTGATTTTTTTCTTACTTTGAGAATCTCTGCTTTGACAATGGCATCTTTTCTCAGTGTTTTGCAACCTGGATATGGTAACTCTCCCATTAAAGTCAATGGCAAAACTCCCAATGGAGTTCAGAGGAAGAAGGTTTTGGCCAATACCGAATGAAAGAGACTGGGCAGGAGGCTGAGAGATGGCAAAGTTATAGAGCTGCATAAAAGAAACTTCATTTTTTAAAAGCCAGCTTTTTAACCAAAGAGATTTAGCTGCACTGTGTCAGAAACATTTTCTGGATTTTCATTCCCACTTTGCAGTGGAGAAATAGAAGAGTAATTTCTTGTCACATTTCAAGATGGACTGAAGTCCATTGTTTTACTTATGGATGTTATAAAGTATTATTAGATTATTACCTTATAGTTTTCTAGTGCTATATATATATATATATATATATATATATTCTTTTTTTTTTTTTTTCACTAAAATGTTAGAGTCAGAGGAAGACAACTGATGGGCTCCGGCTGACTTCAGTGGCCTGTGGATCAGGCCCAGAAATGCTCCACAGAGAAGTAAGAAGAGAAATGTAGTACAGTTTGAAAGGAAAGGTGTTGCATAAGCATTTAACTCATGAACAGCCTCCCTCTAGGGAGGAGAAAAATTTAAATGTACATTAATTTTTTATCCTGTTTTTAAGAACTGTTTCACAGCACAGAAACAAATAAGAAAAAATGCTTCTGATTAATAATTAAAAGGCCCATATTCATATGGACTGCAAAGCAGATTTTATGCAAAAAATAAAATACATTAGCAGATGGAAGTTCTAGTTCACAGAACATCCTCTTTTCAGTGCAGTGTTTAGATTGGGAGCAGTCAGATATATAATGAAACACCAAATGAAAATATCTATATTCACATGGCAAAAGCTAGCCTCATTCCTGTAACCTGACTAACCACTTTAAACTGCTTGGAATGCCTTAAAAATGAAAGTATGAAGACAATCTTTTATTTATATATATATATTTTTTTTCAATTGTGAGCATTGAAAGAACCCCCAAAATGCTGCATATTGTCAACAACTTGTCAAGCATCAGGATTATGCCCATACACCATGAAGAATGTGGCTCTTATATTGATAAGTGTGATGGGTGATCCTGACTGCACACCAGGTACCCACCTTTGGTGGCTCTATCGCTCCTCTCCTTCACTGGGCAGGGGAGAGAGAATATTAGCAAAGACTCATGGGTCAAGGTAAGGACAGAGGGAGATCACTCACCAGGTACTGACATGGACCAAGTAGACTTGACCTGGAAAAACTTAGTTTAGTTATTACAAATCAAATCAGGGTAGGATAATGAGAAATAAAACCAAACCTTAAAACACCTTCCCCCCACCTTTCTTCCCAGACTCAACTTTATTTCCAGTTTCTCTACCCCCTCTCCTGCAGCTGCGCAAAGGGATGGGGAATGTTACTTAGGATCAATTCATCACATATCTCTGCTGCTCCTTCCTCCTCATGGGGAGGACTCCTTACACTCCTCCCCTGCTCCAGCGTGGGGTCCCTCCCATGGAAGACAGTCCTTCAGGGACTTCTCTAATGTGACTGCTTCCTATGTGCTGCTGTTCTTCATGAGCTGCTCCAGTGTAGGTCCCTCCCATGGGGTGGAGTCCTTCAGGAACAGGCTGCTCCACTGTGGGTCCCTTCCATGGGTGCAGTCTTTCAGGAACAGACTTCTCCAGCCTGGGTTCCCATGAGTGGTCACAAGTCCTGCAGCAGACCTGTTCCAGAGTGGGCTCCTCTCTCCAAGGGGCCACAACTTCTGCTGGGAACCTGCTCCACCATGGGCTTCTGACATGGTCACAGCCTCTTTTAGGCATCTGCTTGCTCCAGTGTGGGGTCCTCCATGGGCTGCAGGTGGAGATCTGTTCCATCATGGATCTTCATGGGCTGCACGGGCACAGCTGCCTCACCATGGTCTGCACCATGGGCTGCAGGGGAATCTCTGCTCTGGTGCCTTGTTGTCATGGTTTAAACCACTAGGGCACCTCCTGTGCTCCTTCTGTACTGACTTTGTAGTCTGAAGAAATGTTTCTCTTCTGTATTTTCACTCCTCTATTCCAGCTGTTGTTGAGCAGCAGTTTTTCCTCTTCTTAATTATGTTATCCCATAGGTGCTACCACCATCTCTGATGGGCTTGGCTTTGAGCAGCAGTGGGTCTGTCTTGGAGCCAGCTGGCATTGGCTCTGTCAGACATAGGTGAAGCTTCTAGCAGCTTCTCACAGAAGCTACTTCATTAGCCCCCCACCCCCAAAACCTTGCCACGCAAACCCAATACAATAAGCAAAATAACTGATCTCAGTTATTATCAAATAATAATGTTTCCATTCTAAGCATAAGTTTGTGTTTATAGGCAAGTATAAAAAAAGTTTGAGAAGTTGCATCTCTTGTTCATCATTATTTGTAACCTTCTGCTAGAATTTCCATTGAATTGAACTGAACATGCCACTGATACTTAAATGTGAACAGATTAAGATGTTCACGTTACAATGGAAAAAACCCTGTAAGATAGACAAATGCTTCACTGATTATCTCTTTTCCCTTGCAATAACATCAGGAAGATAGAAACCTCCTTCTTAAAGTGTCATATGACAAGTTCCTTTCTAATTTCCCTATTCAAATGTTTCTTTTATCGTGTGCCATCTATGGAGGGGAAGGGTGCATATTTTATGAGACATTGATTGGAGAAGAAGTTTCTTTGAGCTGTTTTGTTGCTTTATGTATTCTTCATTTTATCTGCTGTTTACTGATAAATTGCAATGCTGTAGTGTTTTTTGGGGGTTATTATTTTTTTTTTGTGATAATATTTCAATTTCAAGTCAAATATTATAAATATGGTGATTATTTCCATATTAAGAGGTTTGGACAGGTTTGCTTGGTTTTTGTTTGGTTTGCGGGTTTTTTTGGGGGGGTGTTGGTAGTTTTTTTGAAGGTCCAAAGCAATGCTTAATCCTCTTTGCTTGCTTGGATGAAAAGAGTCAGCAGTTCTAAATATGAGGGCATACATTTGCATTAATCTTCAGTTTTGTCCTGAGAGCGATCATCTGAAATTCTATATTCTTTTCATTTTGTGTTCCAATACTTATTATTCATAAGTGCATATAGAAATACAGCCAGATGCTCTTGTGGACAGCATGTCCAAATAGAAATTTATTTTTTTAGACTTACCTGTAACTGAAGAGTAGATGAGCTTTGAGTGTTTAAAATGGGGTTTAAAGAAGCCAGAAAATTAAGTACTGGGAATCTTCAGGACATGGTTCTGAATATACATTAGTCACTTTTAGTATCTTTATAAACCCTATTCTGTTCTTAGGACTAAATGCTGTTCATCTTTATTTATATCTATCTTTTTTTCTAGTCTATATTCCCTGTCCTTTGCCTGGCCTGACTGAAACATGTTTATCCTATTGTATTGCTATGGTTGTTAAGTCAGTGGTAGCAAATGTTTACAGGCATTTGAACCCAGGAAGCAATATTTGTGGGACTGTTGAAAGTCACCTGAATTTTGTAATTATTACACCTTTAAAACTTTTTCAAACCAAATTTAATTGTTTGTTAGTCCTAGAACATATTTGTCAGATAATTTGTTTAGGACTATATTCTTCTATCAAGCAATTTAAGAACAAAAGCCTCCACTGTAGCTCAAATCAATCAAAATATTGCTTTTAGGTTATACGTTGTACATATGGAACCTGGCATGTAAAGCAGATGGTATGTAAAATTATGCATAACATGTCTGGAGAGCCATACAATATCTAAATGCAGTGCAACAGAACAAGGAAAGAGTGTCACATGCATCTTAAAATATAAATTACTGCCCTCTGTCTAGCCTAAAGTGTATTTTGTTTTCAGGTGTGTGTGTGTGCACGTTCAATTTTTTCTTACTTTTATCAGGATATTTCCTTGATAATATGATCTTCCCCAGAAAAGCATGCAGATTGAAATGGCATGCTATTGGTTAAATGAAATAAAGATAGACATACAAGAATAACTAGCTGATTTTAGTTTGGGTTCAGAATACAAATGCATGCAAATTAAAAAAAATGATCAAGAACAGAAGTTTTAATCTTTAAGGAAAATACCCAGACACCATTTGCCACCAAAATTGTGTTTTTCTATATTATTTGTGCACTTGGTTTGCCCAACACAGCAATAGGACTTAATAGTACTCCTGTCCTGTTGCATAAATTCACCATTAGCTCCACACACCCTCTCTCTAGTATTACAAGTCTGTAAGCACAAAATTTCTTCCTGAACAAACAAGCATTACTGTGCATTGTTAACACAATCAGATGAAATGGTAATTGCAGAAAGATTCACATCAGCGAAGCTGTTAAATAAATATTAATCTTTAAGCATGTGCTGACCTCAAAGGGACCTAATCACATGTTTTGTTGAACAAAGATGCTTTCGTGATCAATGACCATAAAAAGTAATAATTTTCCCAAGTTTATTCAAGCGTCTAAATCTGTGATTGTGAAATATTGAGAGCATCAGACAACCTCAATTTTTAACTTCCAGGGGGAAACTTTAAATATTTCTAATTTTTTTCAATTTTTTTTTTTTTTAATACTTCAGAAGTACTGCAAACTATTAACTGTTTTAAAAAGATTGCACAGCTGTACTTTTTAATATTTCCAATTGAAATTAACTTTTGTAGATAAGATGTGAAGGATGAAGTTTATCATGAAGTCCTACCACAAAGTCAACTCTAGATATGGTATCAGGAACTGATACTGCATAAGGTAGACCTTAGTAGTCAATTTTGTAAGATCCAGCTATTTTTCAAGGAGGGAGATCAGAGGCATGCCTCCACGTTTAAACTATTGAAAACACCCAAACCTTTTTTAAGGCTTTTAAAGGTACCCAAGTTGGCATAGAATATTTCACACTACAAAAAAAATAGTTCTAGTTGCTGTACTTTTTGTTCACTCTCACTCTCAGTCTTTACGCATCCTACAGCTTGCAACAGTTGCTTTAGAAAATACAGCTCTCTGTCTAGGGGATTAAAGTAACACATTTGTCCTGATATGTTACAGAACAGTGCCTATCAATCCGTTTCTCTTCTGGAGATGAAGGAACTTTTATCCATTCAAGTCACTGTAATACAATCTTGTATTATAATGACTTGAACAATCTTGACTGCACACAGTTGCTGGAGTCTCCAAAGGGCTGTCACATAAATAAAACTATTAGACTGTATTATAACAGACACATATTCAAAGTCTACCAGGGGATGACAGGTTTTTACATTATAACACAAATCGCTAAAAAATCTCAGTGAATACAAAAAAATGACTGGTAAAAGGACTTCATGAATGAATTTATAATCAATATATATATGCTATTTTTTCCTTATAAGTATATAAAGGAAGTATTAATGGATTAATCCTATGTAGAATTAAGTCAAAACTGAGCCAATGAATAAGGGATTTGTCCTCTACAACAGGTACTTAACCTTGCTCAGCAGCATGTAAACTTTCTGCACTAACTGGTGGACATTCAGCCTGCATCAAAACCTCCCTTTGCAACCTGGCATTTCTTCTATGATGGCAGCATTAGAAAACTGGCATCTCATGGGAGACAAGTCAGTTTACATCAGTGGAAATGGATTTACACTGCATCCTGGATTCTGTGCAGACAGGTTTGTTTTTATTTTTTCTCTTACCAGGTACTACTATAGGAGGTATGACTTTTGCAAGGTGTACAGACAAAACTGAGTTTGGTTAACCCCTAAATGAACCTATAAACAAAGTTGGAAATGGTGGAGACATGGCAAAGTGAAGTAAAAATGTGTAAGAATGTGCTTTGTTGGGGTTTTTTTAAGAGAAGAAAATACTTATTCTTTGATGAAACATCCTTAAGACAGAAGTAAAACATAAAAATAAATGAAATTGAGGTTAAAACCAGAATTACTGAAGTTGAGTTACCTAATGTGTTCTGGCCATGGCAAAAGTACTGAAGCTGATGTACTGATCGGATGGGAACTTCAAAAAAAGACAAAAGCCAGAAAATAATCATTTTCCATGTTAGAAATCCAGATGGCCCTAGCAGATTTTGTGTGTGTTTGTATACACATTTGTCTGTCTGTATACATGTGCACACACGCGCATATATATCTTTTTCCTTTTAATGTTGAAATCTGTATAACGCCCTACTTCATTACTGCCTGGTTTCCTTACCCCAGCAGGGATTTGCTGGTTGTTCTTCCTTTCTGACCATGAAGCCACTGAAGAAGATATGACAGCACAATAAATAGCTGAGAGTGGTTAAACTGTTTCCTGAAGGTAAAACAGCAGGGTCCAATGGTTCTCCTGCAGAATGTTTTAAACCTAAGGCTATAAATAATAGCCACTGCTGCCAAAAAAAAAAAAAAAAAAAAAAAAGAAGGTAACTGACTCCTGAAAGAGGAGAAAACAAAATGCATCTTCTTTTCAGTATCTGAAGCCAATGTTACATCATGTCCTGAAAAATATGAATCTGAAAGATATTTTGCCAACTACAGGCTAGTGTCATCTGGAATCACAGTCAAGGTCTTCCTGTAAAGACTTGAAAAAGCAACTATGATCTTACATGGGAGAACCAGGAAATAGCATATGTGAATGTAATGTGGAGCTTTTGGAATACAGAAGATGACAGTAGAGCAGAGGAGTATTTAATACAGTATTGCATTTAATACAGCAAATAATTATACAATATTTTGACATCAGCTTTTCATGCTGAAAAGACAGTTGACTAGATTGAGTATAGGTAAATTTTTTATGATGTCAGAAGTAAGATTTGGGCAAAATGTTTTTAGGTAATTTGCTGCTGCATGTCCTCACCTTTGTTACTGCTGTGTAAGTATATATAATGTCAGAGGTGACAGCAAATCATTCCTATTTATAATTTCACATTTTTCTCTCTTGTGAAAGGATTAATCTCCAACGTAAAGAAACCAGATTTGCAGCAGGAAAAAAGCCTATCAGTGAAGAGTCTATCAGTGTAGTCAAGCAACACACGCTTACTTGTCTTCTAGTGGAAAATTACATTCCTGAATGATAATGCACTATCTGACTAAAATAATGTATTATAATCTTTTTGGTAAATAATTCAAGAAAGAAAATAAGACTGATAAGGTTTTTGCCAGCCACAGAATTTTCACTTAGAAGTAGAAGAGATTTCAGGAGAATTAGAGAAAATTTGTTCTAGGATTAGAAGTTTTCAGCTTGCATACACCAGAACAATTCTAGTTACAACTGACATTGCTATCCCCTCTTATAATATCCTATATTCAATGGCTTCTGACTACAAATGAAATTCACTTCCTTATAGAATCATAGAATAGTTAGGGTTGAAAAGGACTATCTAACCAGAACCAGACCAACCCTAACCAGACCAACCCAAACCAGAATAATTAGGGTTGAAAAGGATCATCTAGTTCCAACCCCTATGCCATGGGCAGGGGCACCTCACACTAAACCATATCACCCAAGACTTTGACCAACCTGGCCTTGAACATCACCAGGGACAGAGCATTCAAAACTTCCTTGGACAACCCATTCCAGTGCTTCGCCACCCTCACTGTAAAGAACTTCCTCCTTACATCCAATCTAAACTTCTCCTGTTTAAGTTTGAACCCTTTACCCCTTGTCCTATCACTACAGTCCCTAATGATGAAGTCTTTCCCCAGCACACTTATAGGCCCCCTTCAGATGCTGAAAGGCTGCTATGAGATCTCCAAGCAGTCTTCTCTTCTCCAGGCTGAACAGCCCCAACTTTCTCATCCTAGCTTTATGCAGAAGGTGCTCCAGCCCCCTGACCATCTTTGTGGCCCTCCTCTGGACTTGTTCCAACACGTTTCATGTCCTTTTTATCTTGGAGACACCAGAACTGCACACAATACTCCAAGCAAGGTCACATCAGAGCAGAGTAGAGGGGCAGGATCACCTCCCTTGATCTGCTGGTCACACTCTTTTTGATGCAGCCCAGGATGCGGTTGGCTTTCTGGGTTGTGAGAGCACACTGCTGGCTCATGTTAAGTTTTCCATCAACCAACACCCCCAAGTCTTTCTCCACAGGGCTGCTCTGAATCTCTTCTCTTCCCAATCTGTAGTTGTGCCTGGGATTGCTCCCACCCAGGTGTAGGACTGTGCACTTGTCATGGTTAAACTTCATCAGGTTGGCATCAGCCCACCTCACAAGCGTGTCAGGGTCCCTCTGGATGGCATTCCTTCCCTCCAGTGTATCGACCAAACCACCCAGCTTGGTGTCATCAGAAAGTTGCTGAGGGCGCACTCAATCCCACTGTCCATGTCACCGATAAAGATGTTGAACAAGACCAGTTCCAACACCAATCCCTGAGGGATAAAACTCACTACTAGTCTTCAACTGGACATAGAGCCACTGACCACAACTCTGTGTGCGGCCATCCAGACAGTTCTTTATTCAGTGAGTGGTCCATCTACTAGATTGATGTCTCTCTAATCTAGAGACAAGGATGTCATTCAGGACAGTTTTGAACACTTTGCACATGTCCAGGTAGATGACATCAACTGCTCTACCCCTGTCCATCAGTTTTGTAGCCCAATCATAGAAGGCCGCCAGATTGGTCAGGCAGGATTTCCACTTAGTGAAGCCATGCTTCATGTCACCAAGCACCTAATTTTTTTTCATGTGCCTCAGCATGCCTTCCAGGAGAATCAGCTCCAAGATTTTGCCAGGCAAGGAGGTGAGGCTGACTGGTCTGTAGTTCCCCAGGTCATGCATTTTCCCCTTCTTGAAAATGGGGGTTATATTTCCCTTTTTCCAGTTGTCGGGAACTTCACCTGACTGCCATGATTTTTCAGATATGATGGACAGTGGCTTAGCAACTTCATTTGCCAGCTCCTTCAGGACCCATGGACGGATTTCATCATGTCCCATGGACTTGTGCATGTTCTGGTTCTTTCGATGATCTCGAACCAGATTATCTCAAATTCCTTCAGGTGTAGCCGAACAATCTGCACTTCAGAACGTAACTGAAAAAATGAAACCCAGACTTCCATTCAGATCTACCTAAAAGCATGTTTAATTTCCGTGGTTGCTTTGCCAGCGTTTACTTCAGGGCTGCTCCCTGGCTTCTAGTGCGATAGATGCAGGTGAACATGAATCACCATCTCTTTCCTCCCTTTTATATTGGACCTACAGTGTTGTAACTGAATTTTCTTCTGTCCTGGTGTGTAGCAAAATTATTTACAGTGCAGATGCTTTAAAGACTGTTTTGTATACCTCTACCTCACACAACTTAATAGCAAGAAAAACAAAGGATGAATTTTATGACAGAAACTTCACTTACCAGCATTATCCTTGAACAGAAGTTGCTTTCTTTAAAAAAATGGATTGAAAAAGCTTTTTCTGTCATTCAGATTTGTCATCTTTCTTCTTAACAAAGCAAAACTTGTGGATTACTTTTTGTTTCAGAACCAAATAACATACAAGTTTCTTAAAGAGATGTATGTAATTTTTCTTTTATGCTTTTTTTTGGGAAATGGGGAAGAATTTCACTGAGATAAAGATGGGGAAAGAAAAAGAAAAAGCAAGAAAAATATTTCTAAACTTTCAAATAAATTTATCTTTTTCATAAAGTAAATATATCTGGTTAATGTCTCTCATTTGTCACCTTGAAATAATGAAATAATTCTTGAAAATTCGATATTTTTAATGTCAGTTCAGAATGGATAAAAACTTTTCATCATCAAAATATTGTCTTTGAAGATACTTCAATCAGCTGTAATGAAAAACCTGAAGCTGGTTGAAATTTCTTTAAAATTTATGTTTTACACATAGAAGTTCCTTGAAACCAACTCTGTCTGTAGAAAAGACAGATTTTCATACATTTCCTATGTTCTGTGATCATATATCAACTAATATATATATATTATTTTTATCTCTTAGGTGCTTTTTGTAAAAATAAGGAAAAATCAAAACCTGAAAAAATTGTCCCCAAAATATTGACGCAAGACTCTTGATTTCTCCCCAATGAAAATGTTTTCCTTTTTAATCTTTTAAGATTTCTAACTTCCTTTTACAACATCCAAAAGAATTTCGAATGCTCCAAACATTTTTTCCTGATGGAGAGAATACTTCTTACTCAGTTTTAGAGCCACACCATTGGGTAGATCATAGTTTTGGTCTAACGGATAAAGTGAAAATACTGGAAAGGTAACCAGGTGCTTCCTTGGAAAGTTTGCTTATTGTTTTATTCCTGAATATAACTCATTCGTTGAGGCAGACTTAACATGAGAACAGAAAGAGGAAATGAATTCTCTCTTTGCTGTAACTTAAGGAAAATAGTGAGTGTGAAATACTGTGTATCTTTTTAACAACTCTAAGAGGAAATGTCCTCTGACTAAACTGTACTTAGGCTTAGGATGCAGGTTTAAAAGACATTTAGTGGCCAGCTGGAAAGAAATCTGATTTACTCAGTCTACTTTTTCAGAAATTTAAGTTGAATATGTGTTGTTTATGTGACTTGACATGTATCAGTAAGTAGTGCCTATGAACGAGACAGCTTGCCTCTAGACTCGGATGTGTATCAGCGCCAGCGTGCTGCATCAATATGGAAAGCACATCATGGAGATACAGTGTAAATCCCCAGCATGGTGATAGACAGAAGCTGGCCACTCACTTCTCTTTATCCCCAGGGACACAAGAGAACAGATTTGTCAGGGTTTGTCTGTTTTATTCCAGTAATAATGGGAGATTAATTGAGAATATTTACTGTTGGGAGACAAATTGGGAGGGTTTGTTGCTTTGATTTTTTTTTTTTTTTTTTTTTTTTTTATTCTGTTACAGCTGCATTTCTGCTCCTTGCCTATATTTTTTATGAATAAACTGAATGATGCAAGGCCTTCCCCTAGCCAGAAGGTCAGAAAAGCATCGCCACTTCCAGATGGTTAAATTCCCTTAGCCTCCTGAGTACAGGCTGCAGTTAGACTGCCTCTTGGGAACAGTCCCCAGGCTGGGCTAGTGCCCTAGTTGTGCCCAGGAATCCTTTGGGAGACTACTGGTCAGCAGCCTAGATCAAATTGTGTTAGGGATTGCCCTGAGATTTGATGTTTCAGTAAAGAAGAATAGTTCCAGGGCATAGCACCATTTAGTTCACTTGTGTAGATGTAGTTTTATTTAGGTCAGTATGACTCCAAATGCATAGACAGTGTTTATTCACTTTTCTTGTTAGGAGTGAACTCTACTGATGTAAAAGGTGTTACTACAGCACAGCATGATGCTTTGACAAATAACGTAAAAGGGTCTTAACACTTGTTTGTAAGCAGTTATTAACAGTGGTATATGCAATAATGTTCTGAATGTAGTGGAAGATTTAAACCTGGTAAAATGTTTTAGAAAACAGTAGCTACTGTTCTGCATACTTTTCTTTGTTTATAGTTACATTTCTCATCTAGTGCTTGGGTCAGTTTATCCAGAAATTGCCACCATAGAAAGTTAATACCTATTTACAGTGCATTTTTTGACAGAAGTTTGTAAAGTATTGAAAAATATGGTTTAGAGAAGTGAGGGTACAAGCACTTCTTGAAGATGCATTACTAACTTTTGTCAGAGAATACAAATGGAGACAAAAACCCTAATTTGGTAAAATATTCAGTATTCCGTATGTCAGAAAAAATCATGACAAATCTTTTAGGTTGTAGTCTCAGAAGTCAAACACCTTTAAGCTTCAAAATACAGACCTTCTCAGCTAAATAAAATTACTCTTTCACAGGAAAGTTAGAAACAATTTAATAACTGATTGCATGACAGTGGACTAATTCATATAGTTATGAAGGAAAAATACAATATAGTGGTTATTATCACAGGTTTTTATTTCTTGTTATTTAGCATCATTGTTGTGTTCTTTGCAATATCTGCAAGTCATGTTCTCTACTCTTTCTTCATCTTTTTCTGCTTTCCCAGATTTTGTGATTCCTTTACTGATGCAGGATAAAAAAATCTTCAAAAAGGGAAATTTAATCTGCGTGTGGTAAATAAAATGTTGGTAAATAAAAATTTTGTCTAAGAGAGATTCTATTTCTCACTGTAATTCTTCAGTATCAGTTTTGTGGTTCATGATTTGCAGGTATAAACTACAGTGCTTTGAGGGGAAAGTTACCCAGCAGAGAGATAATACTTTCCTACCAACGGTAAAATAATTGCCTCCAAATGTTGTGACCCCAGGTGTGCAGTAAGACTGAATCTCAAGGGGAAGGTCATGAGGTTCCAGTGACCTTCTCTGGACAATGCTTCCAGTTAGGGCTCTGGCAAGCTGCATGGATTTAATGGGAGAAAGAACAAACCTAAATCTTTTACTCATTTCTTCCACTAAGTGATGTTTTTAGGATATCTCTCAGGGGAGTCTCAAGGAGTATGATTTAACTATTGCTTAAGTACATATAAAATGAGCATGATGGACCCAACCTACAAAAAACAAACAAAAAGAGCAGCGCCTGAATCTTATAAATAGAATAAACAGACAGAAGACAAACATCAGTTTCATTATTCAGTAGGAGTTATTTGGCTTGACCAAAGAATGAGTGAAGATTTTTCTCGACAATTGAAACTCAGCGAAGCATACCAGGATATTGAGCTTAGCCTTTGTTTGGAAGTTGGGATGATATGCAAATTGCTTACTTTGCTTTCCTAGAGAAATCACTGAATTCTCTAAAATTCTTCATGCTTGGAAAATTATGTGTAATATGACAGTCCATAAATATGTTAAAAAATAATAGGACTGAAACTGATATTTAAAGACCCCTGGTAAAAATCTGAGAAAAGGGTCTATGACTGTTTATAATGCACCTGTAGATACTGATTTTTAATTAATTATTAAATATGTATTGCACACACTCTTACCAAAGTATAAATTCATTCTATCACTAGGTATGGAGTGCAATGATTAAGGAGAACTGAGTGCATTCTAAAATATTTAACTTCTTTGTCAGTAATAGTTTAAAAGTATTAGTTGAATAAGTAGATCTAAAGCTGGCCTGGAGCTTCTTTAGGGTTTGGCTGAAGCATGTCTACTAGCTACAATTGTAATTAATGTTCTGAAGAACATTCTGCTCCTTGCATCCTGCTGTGATGCAAAGCCTGTGTTACCCCTGCCCTTATTTCTTCTCTCCCTTCAATTTGTTCTACAGGGATGGTAGCTCTCCATGTATGAATGCAAGTCATTCAGTCCAGATGAAAAGGACCTCTTACCAAACAGTTGCTAAGGGACAGTGAACTGTCTGAAATCTGAGGCAGACACAAAATTTACCATGAGTTTGAGATTTCTTTAGGTGCTTTTCTTTCAAATATGAGGCTTTTTTGTCCAGCCTATTTCTTGGATAAAGCTCAAAAATTATAACCTGGCTCTGCAAATCTCTTTGCAGACTGTCATTATGCAAACGTGGTCATTTGTGGCAATAAGTGTGTCTATTAAATATTTCAGCCTAAGTTAGAAAGGTACTTTGAACAGATGTTAGGTTGAGACATCCAGGGAGAAAGATCATGACACATTTTGTGACAATGTCATACTGGTGCCAGTAGCTTTCTATAAACCATGAAAAAGCAGATGTTACTCTGGCCAGAACTGTATCTTCCTCTTGACTGCTTTCAGCGGGTGGCAGGCCTGACTCTGACTCCCTAGAACTAACCTTGAAGCTGTTGTTACGGTAATGGAGGCCCCTCTATTAGCCTGGTCCTGCAACCCTTTGGCACACACTAGAGCAAAATCGTTCTAGCCTGACTGTGTCAACTGCTGCTTCAAAAGTGATACTGCCTGCTTATAACTCAAAATATAACTCTGTCATACATATACTTAGTGCAATATCATTCTTAAAAGGCATTTTAATCTACTGGCATTTTAGTTTGTAGGCCTCTGGGGTCAGGTTGAAAAATTGCACTAAAGCTGAACTTGCTTTGATATTCTGGGCAGCCTTCTGAATTTTAAATAACTATCCTCAGAAGGCCACCCTTTTCAAAAATTATCTTTAAGACTGCACACAGAATTTTAAGCTTAGTTCAGTTAATAGCACACTGACATGCAGACTGAAATATACGAAAATGCAGGGTAATAATCTCTGAAATTATATATACCAACATTTATTTCAGTTTTCATTATCTGAGTATCTGGCCCACAGATTGCTAAATGTATGAGTTCTGTGTTACTGTAATTGTTCATATTTGCACCTGAATTAACTATTCTGTGTTGTTAGTTTTGTAGTTGACTGCCTATTCAAAAATGTGTATTATTTTGAAACCTATATAGGAAATGATCCTTTTATGATCTGGAACTAGACAAGGTGAAAGATACGGGTCTATTTTACAAGCAGTGGCATCCCTTAATCCATTCTTTTACATGTATATAAAGAAAAAATAAGATTTTCAGCTTTTTGTCTTGACAAAGATTTATGTATTTCTTATATAGTTTATTCAGCATTGTTTCTTCTCTCAGTGCTCTACTTGTATTGTTACTGATTCCCATCATGGAACAATCCTCATACCCCCGGCCTGTTTTACAACTTCTTCTGCTGTGGTCTCTTCTATTGCAAAATTGAATACGGTGTCTCTTGCTTGTCCAGGCCAACCCATTGGTCTTCTCTGGTTGTCTACTATCTTCCCCCTTCAGTCTGACCCTACCCTCACCCTCAGACCCTTTCCAAACTGCAGATTGCAGTGGGCATTCAGCCATGGAATGGGACCAGCTTTTGGGCACAAAATAAACCCCACTGCTTCTAGGCAGGGACTGTTACCCGTTAGCCATCTGTTCTGCCTGATCATTAAGGATAAAAGATACCCAAAGCTAATTTTTAGCAAGGCCTTGAGCAAATGTACGTTTCTGGTTCATGTAAACTCTCTCACAGCTTTAGAGGCATGCTAGGTCTAACCTTCTCTGCACTGAAGTAAAATTTTGGAAAGCTGAAAACAGTTCCAAGCTCACAGCGCATCATTTTACCCAGCTTGACTGGAGCTGTTGTCCTGTGGGAAGAGGTCTTTTTGAGCCAGAGGGAAAGAAAGGATGAGTTCAATATATTCCTTATTCTACCAGCTGCTGCCAATTGTATTCATCTTCCCTCCGAGGAACTGAGTCCAGATCCATTCCTACTGTGCACCCTGGTGAGACAGAGTGACATCTTCCATGATAGGTGATGAGGCTGTGGTTCCAACCTCTTTTTTCTTTTTCTTTTTTTTTTTTTTTGGTCACAACTAATGAAGAATGCCAAAACAGATGTGTTTCACTGTTGTGCTTTGTGGAGCAGAATGAAGTAAAAAGCCTAGAATGGCAGCTACAGTTAAATCTTGCAGCATGTTGTGTGTCTGGACTGTGAGAGAAAGAGTTTCTTCGGCTCCCAAGATAAGCCACAGTCTTTTCTAAGTGCTCCAGCAAGCTCTAGGAAGAAAGTTAAACTGCTCATCTACCCTGTGTTGGAAAAGGCTTATTAACTTCTGAATGTGTCCAGCCCGTTGCTAGTTATCAAAGAATTTCTAGAATTCTTCTTCAGCTCCTTCTAAGATTGTGTGTCTTATTTTTAGATTGATAGCAAACTGTGCCTGGCAGTGACATCTGCAAGCTATTCTTTTTGGGTCTGAATGGTTGCTTTTGTGCTAGATGTGTGATTTGCTTTGAGTAGAAAGAGGGCAGGATTTGCTTCAGTGGTTTTATTTTATATTTGTCACGGTCTAAAATCGTTGCCTCCTTAGGAACTGGATGGGTTTGTTTGTTCATCAGTTGAGGTAGATAGTGATTCTGATGATTCTTTTGATCCAAATAATGCAAATAAGAAAGTAATGGTAAAATTTTATTCATAAAATTATTAATTTATTTATTCCTTTCATTTTTTATTAGTATTAAAATTATTTCAAAAACAAAACAGATAAACAGTAAAATTACAGAACTTGACAAGTAATCCATTACTTCAGTATACAAATTGTTCTGTTAATATCTGTAAGCATGCAGTTGTATTGAAGTGGTAAAAGTATATAAAAAGTCTTTCTGGTTTTTCATATTTATACACCTCTTTTGAAAGTTCTGGTGGCATTTGGGCTCCTTGTGAGGACAGAGGCCTCGCATCACACTATCCTGCTTGACTAGTTGTCCATTTTCTCATTGGGGATATCTTTGTTGAAAAAATAAAATAATCCAAATGGCATTCCATTGCCTTTTTCTTCCTCTTGGGAAGTTCGCGTAGAGTTGGTCCTCTTTTTATGAACTGTAATTGTGATTGTTATCTAACAGGTTCAGGTCTTGAATAATGAATACTGTGTTACTTGCTTTCGTCATGCTAAGTGATCCATCTAAGCTCCTCACTTATATGAAGAATGACCTATGTTTTCTTATCCTTTGCTCTTTCCCAGAGTTTGACCCAGAATTTCAATGTCACATAACACCTGTGCAAAAATAATCCACTTTATTATATATCATTCTCAGTAGCATCACACTTTCACCTTTTGCAAAATTAGATGGCAAATTAATAAATTGTTGATTTTTCCAATCATAATGGAAAACTGTGACTACTTAGCAAGCTCATGCCCTCCATGTAATTGAAATTTGCAAATATTAATGAGATTATACCACTGTTCTGCCAATAAATATCAACTGAGTTAATTTATGTGGAGGTCTTAGGATTTCTGCAGAATGATTTTTCATTGTCACTCTAAAGATTTCATTATAAATCTAACAGATCCTGACTACCTTTTTTAATTAACTTAAATCCCCTCAAATTCTATGTAACATGTCACTGGATATAACACATGCAGCTCTTGCATATGTAAGAAGACAGGGAGAATGCATGTTGAAGTGACAGTTGCTTATGAAGAGTTAAAACTATTTGGAGCCTTGCATTTGTATCCGTAGCTGAAAGGAAATGAATGGCAGACAATCTAAATCTATTAAATGTATAACTCCTTCCTGAATTAATATGAGTCTCTCCTAGGCAAAAAAAAACATCCAGCACTGTCTCTGAGAGACAGCCCAACGTTCCTTCTTTGTATGTGTTAGCTTTACAATCAGAAGTGACCCTGCTATTAACAAGCTCCTTGGTTATTCATAAAAGGTGCTGGATAAAGATGAATCCTTTTACATAGACCCTGGTATGGTCAAAACTGAACACTTGTATGCACACAGAGAAGAGAAACTTGGTGACATCTTTCACAAAAATATCATCATTGGGATGGTTCTAACTACCTTAGCTATGTTTAATAAATTTGAAGAGTCAATGATCAGTTTTGAAGGGGTTATAAGTTGCAGAAAATGTCTCTGAACTGAAATTTCCAAGATGAGCCTACTGCTGTTGGTGTCTGGGAAGTTCAAGGAAAA
Source organism: Psilopsiagon aymara (assembly GCA_024733675.1). NCBI lineage: Eukaryota > Metazoa > Chordata > Aves > Psittaciformes > Psittacidae > Psilopsiagon > Psilopsiagon aymara. The sequence continues at coordinate 18,135 of JANRGW010012108.1, forward strand.
TGTTTTCCCTTTATGGTTTTACCTTTAAGAAAAACTCCACAATCATGTGGATCATAAAGAAGTAAAAGACTTGAATAATTTTACTGCCGGTGAAAACTGAAACTTCCAGGGCTGGAAAACTGAAAAAGTTAAATCCCAAACTATGGCCCAAATAAATATTTCTTAAAATGTATTTGGTCATTCTATTGACTGAGGCCCAGCTTTTCAAATAGTGTGTAGTGCAAAGGTTTTTTTTTTCTAAACTTGTAAATAGGTGTATTTCTATATGTATATTTGTAACTATTTGAAATATTCTTAACAAAGGAAGGAGAGAGATATCTTGTCCTCTGTATTTGGCTTGAAGGGTGTCCTAATGCACATTTTCAACTTTTCATTGAAGAATGCTGTCCTGTGGACTGCTTACAGAGAATAGGAGGGTCTGTATCTGAGACAGGCAGTCGAATGACATTGTGTAATACACAGCCAGCGTATTTCAAACTGAGAAATCATTTTCCTTTGTTACCTTCCTCTCATGTTTTCCTTTAAAATCACATCACCAGATAACCTTAGAAAAATCCTGAGTCCACCTAGTGAGAGGAAATTAAAGCTCTCATTGTGAAAAAAAAGGTAAACTTAGTAAAAATAACTTATATTGCAAGTATTTCCTCCCAATTTTCTGTACCTTGTGTTTTGAAAAAGGTCGGACAAAATTATCATTTTGTTTCCTCATGACCTTAGAATCTGTGTCAGCACATTTTATGTTTTATTGGAACCTGACACTGGCATTTCTCTGGTGCTTCTCTGTTGCTATCTTTTATTTTGAAATAAAAGCAGAAACTCTGGAGGAAAGAAGAAAGAAAAAAAAGAAGCTTAAGTATCTAGCTTTGACCATGAAAAAAGACTTAAAAAAAAGAAAAAAGAGTTAAGATTTTGTCTTTTTTGCAGAGAGAGTGATTGTCACTTGGAGTTTACTACCTGACATAGTCTAATTTTAGGTGTTAATAGTCATATTGCAAAGCTTTTTCTATCAGCACCAGGGCTGAATTCTCCTTTGTGATGTGCAAGAATTCTGGCTCGATTTCTGCTGCCTGAACCTTGTTAGAAAACTAAACCATCCCATATTTTTTTCCAGTTTATTAAGAAAGTACTTCTGAGCTATAAGAGATTTTCTAGAGAAATGTGACATAAAGATGATTGAAATAAGGAGAGATTTTGAAAATAATCAGTATCCCATCATTCCAATAATTTTTCTGGCAAAAGAAATCCATAAAATCATGGCATGATTTTCAGTATCATCTGTGAATTAATTTAATACCCAGGATATTAGCATAGTATACTCATTGAATTTTCTGAAGCTAGACCTATTTCAAAGTAAAATATGAGCTAAAGAATTATTCCTAAAAAAAAAATCATATTCTTCATTCATTTCAGAGAAATAAGTAAGGAATTAGTTAAAAAAATACAATAAAAAAATAATTGTAGAAACTATTGCAGTTGATTTGTCCATATTCCAGTACCTCTTTCTTTTTTTTTTAATAAACTTTATATTTCAATTATTCTACAGATTACCAAATCCTAGTGCAATGTTCGATACAGTGGCAGAAGAGAGAAAAAACTGAGACTGCCTCTATACTGCCCCTGCACAAATTGTTCTTCACTGTGAACTTATAAAACTATCTGTGGCTTTTTTGATCATGTATTTAGGAAATTATCCCATCAGTGTTTTTCATAAGAACAAGTCCATGGGCTCTGCCAGTATGGGCATCCTTACATGACATTAAATGTTTATAGCAGATTTCATCCTTTCTTTACGTATATATGCAAAGGCATATAATATATTTCAACATGGATTAAGTTTTGGAAAGATGTTGAACTACTACTTCAATATTTAATACTAGCTTTAAAAATTATATCTTTGTTTCCAGTGTATAAATCGGAATTTATTTTTTAGATTTTTGTGTCATTAAAGTTCATTATTTTATGCATTCCCATGGAATGTACATTTGAGCAAATTAGGTTTTCATCTATCCCAGTTATTGAATTTATTTTCCTCTCTTTTATATGCCTGTGCATTTTCATTTTTCAAAATGTGGTCTTTCAAATAATTTATAAGGAGACATGAGATACCTAAGGGGTCTGAAAGTGTTCAGCTACTCACTAAAAATGGACACTACTCCACTAGTAGAAGGGAGAAATGTACTAGAAATGGCCAACAACTCCCATCATTTTTAATATGATTGAAACCACAGGCTTCTCTTTGATAATTCAGACACTATTTCATAAATTTTTTAGCTCACATACCTATAAGTGGAATATGTGACCAGTGACTGGAACAAAGTAGTTTTATTTGGTATAATTAGACCAAATTATAATTCCTTCCAAAACAAAGGACTTGCTCTTCGGGATATTCTTTCACAACATGAACTTTCAAAAAGAAAAACTTGGGGAAAAAAGAATAAACTTTACCATATCCAACCTAAGGAGTCTTCAGGTATTTCCTGCAAATAACATAAGAGTACTCCACAGTATTTGCTTTTTACAAATTTGCATTTGCTGCAGATCCCATTCCCAGGATGGTAAGAGGAGTATGGTCCCATGTTCAGAGCACTGGTATTGCTTAATGTAGAACCTTTGCCTTGCTTCTGGACAACACTGAGATCTAAAGATTCAGTCTATCATATAAAAACTTAATTACAGCTTCTGCAGCATCAGTAACAGTAATTCCATGTTAGGTAAAGGTGAAGTCTAGGATAAGATGTAAGTGAAGGTGGGGGGTATAAGTACAATAATGTTCATAATCATTACAAAGAAGTGTGTTGCCAGGTACCTTCATGCCAAGCCCTGTTGTCACCCTTATGAATGGTGTATGAGGCAAAATGTGTATTGTGCAGTAGGCCATGAGTGTGCTCACTGTGCTTAAGGATGACAGCAAAAAGTGTATCCATATGTAGACAACCATTTTCCAACAACACTCTAAGTGCAGCATTTCTTGGTCATTCCTTTCTTCTCAAACCTGCTAGTTTGCATGTGTTTACCCAGAACATAAACCCCCCAGTACCCAGGGTACATTCCCATTCCCTCTGCTCAGCTCTGCACAGCAGCACTCTGCAGGTGATCACTGCGGCTGTGATTCAGAGAGAAGGGTGTCCTGCATCCTCATGGAAATGAATGTGATCAGGAGGGAAAATCTGCGGTGGATACTGCTCTCTGTGGCATAAATGTGAAAGTATGTGGTCTGGGAAAAGAGTGGAAATGCTCTGACGATGCTGAGAGGAGCTGGCAAAAGAGCAGGGTGATAATTCAAAGAACAGACAATGAGGTTTTTGGTTCAGAATTGGCTCATGTGGATAGCTGGACCACTAGGTACTAACTGACTAAGCATAATTTTCCAAGCACAGTTTGAGGCTGGGTTGAAAGAAAAACATAGGAACAGAAGTCACATTTGCTATCTGCTAGTGATAGCTGCATAATTTTCTGTACTTTCTCAAGAGGACCTGTGGCATAACAGGGAAGAAGTTTGCATGTACAATCAGCCAGTAAACTCAGCTCTAGAAGATATTGCAAGATGTTACAACTACCTTTAATGATAGGCATGTTGAACCCAATGTATGTGAGCTGAGATAGGTCCCACCTTTGCTGAAAACATGGGAAGACAGTGGGCTCTCTTCAGTGGCAGCTCTCCTGTACATGAACCGATATGTCAAGCAGCGTTTTCAGCGTGACTTGTAGTGTAGGCATCTCTTTGAGATTCCCAGGTAGGACAAATTTTTAATTGCTGCCTTAGGAGCTAATTAGCCATATACATGCTTTGATATGTGGTTCAGTCACTACATGATGAGAAGTCTTATTTACATATTTTCCACCTGTAGCCTGTTTTTCTATCAGCCCAGGCTTTCTGAAAATGTGATATAATGCCAAGTTTTCCCAGAGTGATAGTGTGTTTGAACTAGTACTATTTAAAGGACTCCAATTTTATACTATTAAGACTCAAACCAGATGCCTCCCAATTTTTTAACTGTATTAAATTTCATCTTGCTTTTTCTTGAGTCTTCTTTCCCAGAAGGAATTCAGAGTAGTGCAGTGCAACAGAGGGAGAAATAAAAGCATATCAGACTGCTGGAAGTGACTTTTTCTTTGTGTTGACATTGAATATAAAGAGGAGATATTCTGTATTTCTTCTTAAAAAAATACAGGAAAAGAAATTGAAAATAAAAGGACTAGGGAAGTTAATACGTTTCTCATTCTTTTGATGTTACTTATACACTAGGCTGTTACTATGACATCTTAAACTTAGTAAGAGGCTATGATGGCCATGGGTCCAGCTAAGTCCTTCCTTGCTTTGCAAAATTTTAGGCTTAAATTTTCTTTGCATATTTATAACTCTTCAACAACAGTACACAAGTAGCTGATATTCCTGCAAAAGCCTGGCATTAAATAGGTTTGTTTAGTAAGGTAGTACTTGCATTTGTGAAAGAAAAAAATAAGCAGCAGGAAAAGAGAGAAAATTGCTTTTGTGATGCGTTAAAGTACCCTAAAATGACCCAAAAGCAAACTATTCCCACAATGGGTTTGTTTCTTATAGTCAGAAGCTGTGCCATGTGGCATTCTCATGGGACAGTGGGCTGTCATTTATTTAAACCTGCCATGCATTTAGAGAAATACATATGTTATACTTTCTTTCCTTTGCTGGTCTTCCTCACCCACTGTAATAATTGCTGAACTTTCTTACTTCCTGCAGACAGGGCTGATGGCTATGTCACTAGGAAGGAATGAAGTCCCTGCTTGCCCGTACAGATGAATGCTGCATCTCTTCAGCATTTTGCTCGCTCCTGCACAATTCATAGTGTCATATGCCACTGCCCCTAAGACTGACTGCAGCCTCCAAAATGACTGTTGACATTATGCTGTTGACATACTCATTCTTTCTGGCATGGAAAGCATATGCTAGCTGCATTTTAACTAGGGGACCTGATAATTTTTCCAGCTCTGCAGTTAAGAGGTGAGAAATCTCCTGGCCAAATATTGAAGGCAGATGTGAATGCAAGGCAGCACACGTCACCTAGCCCTCCAGCACAGAATAACTTGTCTATCCAACCACCAGCACCACAACATTTTCCGCAGACTAGACAATATAAACTCATCTGCTGGGGGCTTCAGCAAGCCAGAATAGTCCACTTCCATATAATTATTAATATTTTTTCTGGATTTGAATGACCTTGTTTGCTTATCTGTCCCAGGAAATCCTGACAACAGGTCTCTTCTTTAGCTGCAGAGTCCTTGCCAATTATTCCACACCTGTAAGATGATGGTGCAATGAAATACAGGTGGGTTTTCACCACAGGAGCCTGGAAGCAGGTTTATCCTGCACACATCCGGACACTCTTGGTTCTACTCTGGCCTGTTTCAGTGCCAGTGAAAGAGTACCGAGAGAAAGATGAGAAAGATAATTAGCTGGAGAATCCCTGAAATGTTCCAAGTTTATGTTTGAGTTTGTTACACATGAATGACTAATTTATTTGAAAGTAGTTTTTACTCTTATAATGTCTATAGTAGAGCATAGTTCCCCAAGAAACTCAAGCTGACTTTGGATATCTAAATATATTTTTGAACCATTTGTCTACCAATCCCCTTATAAACAAGCAGAAAGGGGTTTTAAACATTGAAAGTTAATTTTGTAATTCATGTATAACTTTCCATAGTCATGTAAATGTACATTCTACTTAACAGTGTAGAAATCAAATTATTTTGTTAATCCATGACGTAGCATTAAATCTGATATTTTAACTATGATGGACTATAATTAGATGAAATATACTTAGATCAAAATTCTGTTCTGAATACTTGGTATAGAAGGAAAAAATATATGGTTGCTCACATATACACCTTTATGATGAATTTATTACAAAAGAACATAAGCTAGTGTATTCTAGCTTGGTTTAGCAGTCTTGTTCAGAACACGGCAGGAGTAATTTAGAAGGAGTTTTCTATCAGTTTTATCCACATTATACATAATGAAACTGTCAAATTGAATCACTATTATACTAATTTTGGCTCTCTTAATAATCCTTTTTTGTATTGTGCAATCTTATACAATCTTACAATGATGGGGAATGTATATAATTGTTGGTTGCACTAGCAGCTTGTTTGTATAAAAGGAGAACAGATTTCAAAAATAGCCATTGCTTTCAGTTGTGCAGTATAAGGAACCTTATTTAGTCATTCAAAACCAGAAGAAAACAAAATTTGGGATCAAAGCATCTAACTTGTAACTTGCCTTTTAATCAAGCTGTAAGCAAGTAGACAGCCATATATCAAGTGATGAACACTTAGAAATACTAGGAAGGTTTTAAAATCAAGCGCTCAAAAGAAGGAAATGTCACAACCAGGGTACTTTTTTTTCAGCCCTCTTATATGAATGCATTATGGTACAGTCTTCAATTACATGAGTGCATAGTATTTTTTCTGAAGGAATCTTGCCTCATTTTATATGATGATTAGAATGGGCTCTCTAACGAGCAACATTTAAATTATTTTTTTTCTTTTTATTGTTTGCTGAGCAAACCTCATTCATTGCATGCTGCCAAGGCCTTATTTTGAAGACAGAAATCCTGAATTTCTCTTAGCTTTTTCCAGTTTTCATTGTTGCAATTAGCAAAAGTCATTAAAGTAATTATTAATTTTCATAAATCCTGAAGAGGAAACAGATCATCATTAGTCCATTTGCACTGTTCAGAATTGAAGCTCAACTGAATGTTAGGATATGAACTCATTTTTTGCTGTTCAGATAGAAATTCTGCAACATACGTATGAAGAGCTCAAAGAGGAAAAGCAAGGAGGACGTGGATAAGATGGCTGGATTATTTCATATAAGAAAATAAATCTCCCGAAGGGACATTTATGTCTGTTCAAATGTTCAGTTACAGAGTATGAATAATTTCTCATGATTAATACCCAAACCAAGGAACTGACTTTTCTTCCCTAAAAAGCAAAACACAACACCCCCTCCCAAAAAAAAAAAAATAAACCCAAACAAAACAAACGAAAAAATTTGAGATGTCCTCTTTTTGAAATAAGGTATTCTCTGTGTGTTGGGAGAGAGCTGCTGGGAGAATGTAATGGTTCATCTCTAATCTATTAAGTAGTACCCAACTCAGAATATGTGTGAGAGTAGATGGAGCTGTGGTTGGGCAATATGTTATGAATACTAAAATGGTAGTCTATTTTTTTAAAATAGTCCATGAAAGTCCTAAACAAGAAAACATCTAGAGGTTGATCTAAGATTATAATTTGAAAATGCTTGTAATTAAAATGCTGGGGGGTTTTCTGCATGTTTGAAGATGTATTTTATCAATATGCTGGATAAATATAGTCCAGTTTTGCAATAATTACTTTTAATTCCCTTGTTTCCACATATATCACATTAGATACTTTATAGGCCTTTTCTCCTTTCTTTGAAAGGAGCCATTTGCTTTATTAATTACATTACCAATTTCCAATTTTGATGCAAATTCAGCATCAAAAGGAAAAAAAAAAATCTAAGATATTCCATGCAATTGTTTCTGGTAGTGCATCTCTGTTTCTTTGTGTTTTACCTCTCTCTCATGAGAAAAAAATGATGCAATGTCCTAGTATGACACTTTATTTTGTAATCATATGGGCATTATTCTACAAGGTCCTCAGACTCTCATGTCATAGGGAAAATATGCTATGTTACTTTTCCAAGAGCAAGATGTAAAACTGTGGTGTCCTGGCTATATTCCAGTTTGATTAATCAAAATTCTGTATAGCATCTCTATAGTTTCAAATTAAAAGATTGTTCTTTATTTAGACTCTAGCAAACATAGTATTGTATATACATTGCCCTGTAGAGGAGACTGCATTTCTTAAGGCAGTTTAATTTTATGAAGTCTTTTCAACTTTGGGGGAAAATAACAGTAGAAATATCAGTATGTCACAAGAAATTACAACTGGCTATTCAGAGCAATGCTAAGCTGTTGTGGGATATCAGCTCTTTCATGGTAAATTCATCTTAATGTAAAAGACCAGATTTAAATGAGACATTAGTGGTACATATGGCACAGTAACGTGGCAGAGTTATCACATATAGATGGACCAAGATGGATTTGACGATTCCTGTGACCTTACTGACCCCCGTGAGGACAAGAGCAATCAAAGCCCTTGAACACAGATGTGCCCAGTGTTCTGAAGTGCTCTCGACTTACAGGGAGATGGAGTGTTGCACATACTTTCCTTTCTATTGAACAGCACAGCTGGCCTGTGCAGATCAGAGCATCTGCTGCTCCCTCTGAAATGCTGCTGCTGCAGTCCCCTTATAACAAGCTCTGTGTTCTGCTTGATTCCTACACCTGCCACTTGAATAGTATAACTGAGGATGACCCTAGTACAATACAGAAACTACATGATGCAATCCATAACAGCAAATCTACAGTTGTGAAATCCAACACCTTCATTGTATAAATAGAGGTGGAACTAAAAACATGCTAATGCAGATGTGTTTCATCTCGTGTTTTAGGAGGCAGCAAAGGATAAATATACTGTCAATGAATCATTTATCTCCTTTATCTTTCAAAATATAAATTCAGAAAGTAATCCAGCTGTAAGAGAGGGTTAAGATCAATATCTTCATATTCAGAGTTGTTGAGTCTTTTGCTGTAGTATGAGTAGGAAGAAGGAATTTGTGGAAGAACCCAGGGGTCTTTAGCCAAAGAAGTGATGTGTTCACTTGGATTTGGTTCTTGTGATTTTGAGAGAAGGTGCTTCTGATACGTCTCAGGACTGTAAAATGTGAACCAGGACAGCCTGTGGGCATACCACATATTTCTGAATTACATAGTTACTCAAATCAAGATAACTAGGGACAACTAGAAAAGAAAGGCTGAGGCCTTGACTGCTTCTGAATTCTGAAAGAGCATTGGCTGAGTTTTCAGATGGTCTCTGTAGGAGATCTGGTTCCTCCACTCTCCTGTGCTGATGTTTCATTCAGACAAGGTTCCTGTAGCCCCCCTGGTCTTACTGGAGCCAGAAGGATCAATTATTACTGAGAGATATGAAAAATGTTCCTGGTGACTGAGGTTCTCAGCCCATTGGCTGCTGAATTTTTAGAGCTACTCGTACACTCATTTTATCTGAGTCAGTCTCCAAATGGCAAGGACTAGTGCTAAACCAGCATCACATAATCCCAGGGAATCTCCATGCCTTATCTGCTTTAGCAGAGATGATTAGATGTCTTGTTCTTCATGTGTTGCCTCCCCTTCACAGAGCACTCTGAGGAGACAGTGATTTGAGAACAGAATCTCACTGAGGGAAAGGGTTTGAAGTAAGAGCCTTGTTATAAGAAAAAAGGGTAATGTAAGGGAGGAGGCCATTATGTGTCAGGGCAGCACAGCTCACCACAAGCTAATTGCTTCTCTCTTTGGAGAATGAAATCAAGCAGGTAATAAAACCATTCAGATAAAACAGCACTTGTCTGGGCTGGTAGTAGTGTTTTGGCCAAAAGATAAGTAGGTGTGAACCCCTGATGGTTGGAGATAAAATAAAGGGCCTAATGGCTGGAGCTGGCTACACTGTGCTGCAGCCAACTCCAGTTTTAGCCTACAGAAAGGCAGGATTCTTGTCACGGTTAATGGGGCAAGGGAAGACCCCTGCTCCTACACATGATCTTTCCAAACTCTGATGGCACTTGTCCAAGAGTTTTAATAGCATCATGATCCCTGATGATACCACATCTTTTTTAATACCAGGCTTTTGACACACTCAGATGTATTACAAATCATTATCCACCAGTCATACCTGCTGATTGAAAGTTCCCGAAGCAATGCTCAGAACCAGAAAAGCTAAAAAAGTATTTACTACATATGTTGTCCTTTGGAAAAGTCATTCATTCAGTGCAAGTGTCATGGATCTTTCTTTTGCTCTAGCCTTGCACTGTCAGGATAGCAACAGAGGGAGCAATATATTCCTCCAACACATGCACAAGGATCCTGTGTTATCAAGATCCTTGTGTCACAGTTAACAAGTCTCTTAAAAAAATCCAGCTTCTTGGCAGGAGTAATTCCTGTGAAGGGTCTGATCCAAATCAGTGGAGGCTGTGTGGAGCCCTGCTACAGAAGGCGGTGCCCAGGGAAGCTGAGATATGCAGGTGTGTGGTGGCTGCATGGGGGCCTCCCATATGGGTCACAGAGCCTGTATGACTGACATGAGAAATAATCTGTCAGAGCAGGACACTGCCACCGGAATCTGGCTTTGCTGGAGTCCATGGTGGGTCTGAAGCCAGCTGCACAGTTTAGGGATGCCTGTCACAAGGTATAACATTCAAAAAGTCTGGTTCCAGTGCTCTGACACACCTCACTCCTCTCCCATCTGTTTAGGAGAGAATATAATTATCTGGGTCATATGTTACCATAATGTACAGGAAACAAGCTGTGATAGTCAGATTTTTCTTTTACATACCTAGAATCTGACCCTGTTTAGGGGTTTGGGCATTTTTCCTTTCATTTTTAATTCTTCACTCTTGATACTGATATTGTAGTAGGTGAATGACACTGGTATGGGTCAGGCTATCTTTTTCAGACCAGAGCAAGAAAGGGCAGACAGTCAATATGTTTAGATAGCTTAGCTATTAGTTTATAACTTTGTAACACCAATTAATTTCAAATGGTCTTTTTAAAGTTTACAGTAGCAAAAATGTTTGTAAATAAACACTGAAGAGGAGTATAATTCTCTAGAACTTTCACAGGCTAACTTTGCTGTTCTGCCATCCGTTACCAGCACCCCATTTTCTAAAGTCCCCATAAGTATATGACTATTCATAAAGAAGAAGAAAAAAAGGATGCATTCATTAACAGTGAGGCTGGAAAAATATCAGATTTTCATGGTATAATTTCCTACATGAAAATTCTTTGTTATCATTACAAAAGCACTATAGGCTAATGTTTTATGAAGATGTAAAAAATAAAATATGAAAAATGTGTCTCCAATTTTGAAAGTTTCATAAAAGTAATTCACATGCATTTTTTGAATTATGCTAACTGTAAGAATTTTGCACATTGCTTTAATGATAATTGTGATCATTGTATTACATTATGTATTCAGTAACAGTAGCAGGGTTTTGTGTGTTACTCTGAACAACTGGAAGCTGGAAGAAATGTTTTTTCAGTCCACAAATGCATTATTAAAGTACTTAATATGAAGCAAACACAATTGCATATGCTTTTATTATGCACTCTTTTGGATTTACCTATGACAAATTATCTTATAGAACATTCTAAGATATTAGACAAAAATAAATATATTGCCTCAGTTCATCCTGATTTAAGTAGATATGTCTTGGGGTTTATGTTTTGGAGTTTTTTCAAGAAAACTTTTCCAAGTGAATGCAGAAGCTGTCATGAGGTGGTACCATGCTGCCGCTTCTTTTAGGCAAATAGCTGCTTTCTGAATGGCAATTTATTTTTTCCCTCTGAGTTTGCTTAATGATGTTATTCATAGAGTGATAATTTGTCGCAGTGTGAGGCTGCCTGCTCCAGAGGAACTCAGCAGGGGCTGGGAGCTGCTGCCTCTCTCAGGTCACTCCTCTGTGAGGCAACAGCTTGTATGCCTATAGGAACATGCTAACATCCACCCTCCCTCCAAGAAATATCACCCCCCAG
>JANRGW010012109.1:0-19057 GCA_024733675.1 Psilopsiagon aymara
GAGTGAACAAAACTGCTTGTTTTACAGCTTAAACCGCGGCAGCTCTTTTAGGAGGGGGAGGTGGGTTAACAAACTGCTTGGCTGATTTACAGCTTAAACCACGACAGCCAGTAATTACTCCTTCCCTTTTTTTTTCTTGATGCTGTCTGTCATATTGTAAAAAAAATTTGCATTATTAGATTAAGTATTTGAAGAGCATCAAAAATTCTTAAATTCAGTTCATAAGCTTTTTTGGCATTCTTTTTCTCACCTAGACTAAATTTCAAAAGCCAAATATATTAATCAGTTATAAAGTATTCAGAGATTATTTACAGAATGTATCTTGAATGTATCTTATATCTTTAGCCCACACTCCTTATATAAGATCAGAAGTAATTCCAAATTATTTCACTGATCAGTATTTTGTCAAGGTAAGAGAGGCAATAGTCCTTAAGTTATAAGTAACAAAAATATCAACCTTTTTGGTGCCTTAATGACTTACCTAACTACTGATGGATTTTTAAGGAATGAACAAAATGCATTTTAGTGGTAAATGTTAGCAATGTTAGTATTGGTCTTATTACTGCTATTATTGTACCAGTTATGATATTTTAGTTACATTGAAACACAAACTTTGGTTCTTTTTTGGCTATTTGGATATATGTCAAAAAAGAGTATATCTTCCTGGCACATATCCTTTTCCTCCTATAGCTTGCTTTTTTTTTTTTTTTTTTTTTTCTTAAAATAACTTCCTTCTTCACATATAAGCATTATTTATTCTTCTGTTTTAAGTTATATTGCAAGTAAAGCAAAAATCAGAAAGTGTGGCCACATATGTATAGGTTCCTCAAACTTCAATCCTAATATTTTTAGAGTGCTGTGTACAGTTCTGGTGACCCCAACATAAGAACATGGAACTTTTGGAACAAATCCAGAAGAGTGCCACAAGGATGATCATGGGACTGGAGCACCTCCCCTATGAAGACAGGCTGAGAAAGTTGAGGCTGTTTGTTCAGCCTGGAGAAGAGAAGGCTGTGTGGAGACCTCATAGCAGCCTTCCAGTATCTGAAGAGGGGCTACAAGAATGCCAGAGAGGGACTCTTCATTAGGAACTGTAGTGATAGGACAATAGGCAAGGAGTTCAAGCTTAAACAGGAGAGATTTAGGTTAGATATAAGGAGGAAGATCTTTACTGTGAGGGTGGTGAGGCACTGGAACAAGTTACCCAAAGAAGTGGTAAATGCTCTATTCCTGGAAGTGCTCCAGCCCAGGTTGGACAGAACCTTGAACAAAACGGTCTAGTGGGGGGTGGTTGGAATTCGATGATCTTAAGGTCCTTTCCAACCTTAAGTATTTCTGTGATTTTATGATTCATTTAAAATAATTTTTAAACCTTTATCAACCTAACTAATTCCTGCTCAGGAAAGTGCTTTAATGGTTCTGAATCTTTCTGTTGCCCAGCCTCTTCCAAGCAACACAGTTATATGATTCACCATCTGATTTCTATCTTGGTTATTATTAGCAGGAATAAAAAAAAGTAGGGTATGTTCTTATATAAACGGACTTCTCCTAAGAGTTTCCTTTGTAAAGGGAATTCATAGATTGTGTGACATTCCCACATGGTCACATTAAAATTACTTTGGATTAGATTAAGTGGGAAAATATCACACTGGTAATATAATTTAGACATGACATTTATTAAAAGGACAGTACAAAATGTATTTCTTGGAAACCTGAGCAGAAGATTCTGTTACACAAAATGGTGCACATGTATACATGGCAACAGAATGTCTCAGACAGAAAAATCTTTAAAATTAATAAATATTTTCTGCCAAAGTAATTATAAACAAATGATTATAAACAGATTGATCTGTCTAGAGTGTCTACTCTAAGACCTGTATTTTCCCAACCTGAGTTGCTATGAACACTCTCCAGTCGTGCATAAAATTGACCTGAAGCTTGCAATAAGCAAGAAAGAGATTACATGACATAAGGAAATAATTTTTGAGGGCTTCTGATAATTATCAAAGAGAAAAGATTGACATCTTAAAAAAAATTATGGTAAAAAGCCTTTAAATTGCCCACATAATATCACACTATCTGCCCACGGCATACAACATCTAACCACTAATATAATACAAAAAAAGGAATAATATCCAAATGCACAAACCCAATTCTTTTTTACAAAATGTCAGAAAGTATAATAAAACTTCATGTTGAAGAAGCATTCAGAAAAGCAAGGGCTAAAGGTTCTATAAAAGGTAATGTGCTGTCTCAGTTGCAAAATATTTCTGTTATCATTGATGTCTCTGAATGGACAGAAACACCAAAAATACTTAAAAAATGAAGTTGTTTAACAGTGATTTCTATTTTGGTGTTACTATTATTAGACACCTACTCCTAAAAGAAAACCCAAAACAAAACAAAACAAAACTGAAAACAAATCTACCAACAAAAGAAGTTATATGAAACAAGCAAGGAATAATTATAAAAACAAAAATGGAGGACACAGGAAAGAAAAATCAAATCTTTGCAATGCTACTAAGATTTTACAATGTATTTAGTTTCCTTCATGGCACTTACCAACAAAGTTTGGCAAATAAACGCACATTTAACTAAGTGTTTGCATTAGCTTTACGTGACAAGGTTTTGGCAGCAGGAGAGCTGCTATGGGAGTAGGCTCTGTGAGAAGCTGCTAGAAGCTTCCCCTGTGTCCAAGAGAGCCAGTGTCAGCTCCAAGACAGACTCCCTGATGGCCAAGGCCGAGGTCATTAGCAGCAGTGGCAGTGCCTCAGGAATAAGATATTTAAGAAGGGGGAAAAAAACCCTAACCTCTGTGCAAAGATAGCAGCTGTAGAGAGGAGTAAGAATATGCAAAAAGTACAGCTCAGCAGACACCAAGGTCAGTGAAGAAGGAACAGGAGGAGGTGCTCCAGCCACAGGAGCAGAGTTTTCCCTGCAGGCCACGGTGCAGACCATGGTGAGGAAGGCTGTGCCCCTGCAGCCTGTGGAGGTTCACAGTGGAGCTGTGACACCATGAGAAGCCCATGCTGGGAGGAGCTGTGGTTCCATGCAGTGAGAGGCCAAATCTGGAGCAGGCTTGCTGGCAGTATGTGAGACCCCATGGGAGATATGGAGCAGATATTCACTTGCAGTCCATGGAGGATTCCACACTGGAGCAGGTGGATGCCGAAGGAGGTTGCGTCTCTGTGGGAAGCCCACAATGGAGCAGGCTCCCGGCAGGAACTGTGGGCCCATGGGAGACCCATGCTGGAGCAGTCTGTCCCTGAAGGAATGCATTTCATGGAAGGGACCCATGCTGGAGCAGCTCATGAAGAACTGTAACCTGTGAGAATGATTAATTTTAGAGAAATTCATGGAGGACTGTCTCCCATGGGAGGAACTCCATGCTGGAGCACGGAAAGAGTGTGAGGAGTCCTCCCACTGAAGAGTAAGGAGTTGTAGAAATCACATATGATGAAGAGACTGCAACCCCCATTCCTCATCCCTCTATGCCACTGGGCAGGGACGAGGAAGAGAATTTAGGAGTAAAGTTCAGCCTGGAAAGAAGGGAGGGGTGGGGGAAAGGTGTTTCAAGATTTAATTTTCTCATTATCCTACTCTGATATGATTGGTAATAAATTAAACTAATTTTCCTAAGTCAAGTTTGTTTAGTCCATGACAGTAATTAGCAACAGATCTCTCCCTGTCCTTATCTCAGCCCACAAGACTTTTGCTATATTTTTTCTCCCCTGTCCAGCTGAGGAGGAGTAGTGGTCATGCAGCTCATGGTGGGTACCTGGCGTCCCTCAGGGTCAACCCACCACAGTACTGTAAGATACATGCTCATCTTGTTCACTTCTTTTTTCCCTGTTTGAAAATTTATATAAATTCAAATATACTAAATTTAGTACATATGAGGTTGGAGTAGTAATTGACCATAAAAGTCTTACGAAAAGTGGATGCTGGTAAATTTGACAAAAATTAAAATGTGGTAAAATACACAGGGATCAGAAAAATGCATCCAGACATAAAGAATAAAACAAGAAAATCCACTTATCTAAATGGTTTATTGAAATTTTTGCATATCCTTCATTAAGTATTGTCAATGGAAACAGTCCTCAGATGGTTCATCATGTAAGAAGTCTGTTAAGACAAATCACAGTGATCTATCACAGTGTCTATTTAGCTCAGAACAGAGAAGGCAGGGGTTTAACTATCTCTGACCTTGACAAACCATGATATGACACAGTCATGTACTGTATTAGTCAGAATCTATTTATATTTTCCCATCTGGAAGTCGTTGAAGTGAGAATAAAATTATAATATAGAATCATAGAATAATATCTCTGTATCTCAGTACAAAGATTGTACTCTTTGCAAAGAGTTTGCTTCTGATATTATTATAAGCCTCTAAAAAATCTTACGTTCTAGGAGTTAAGACAGAGAAAACAATAGATACAAGTGTATGACTATCATGTTTACAGATTTCAAACACAATTCAAGCAATGACTCAGTACTGAATGGCCCTTCTTTTAGACAGCTTTTAATTGTCCAACTCGATATATCCTAAGTGTGCCCCAGAACTGCATTGAACCTTGGCGTCAGATGAGGGGGGAAAAGAACACCTGATCATTTCCAATAATCAAAACATATTTTCTCAAGAATGAAATTATTCAGCTTCTGAGAAAAAGATTGCCTTCCAAAGGAAAAAAAAAAAAAAAATAAAATGGGCTTTGGAAGCCCAGACATACTGTTTAATGGAGCAGTATTATTCCTACTGACTGCTCATTGCCTTTTGACATGGACTAATCAGATGCAGAGACAGGATGCTTGAATTTTAAGATGATACTGAGCTCTGCAGCCTTTTAAATTCACAATTAGGCATTGAACTGACACCAAATATACCAATGCAGACAATTTATTCTGATATAAAACTGGCTGTAGACTTTCTTTTAAAAGAACTACAACTTGTAGCAGAGTTAAATGTTCAAGAGGAAAGTATGTATAAGAAAAGGAAGGATCTAGGATTAACTTTCAGTGATCTGTAAAGAATAAGTCACAGTTCTATAACTTGTGTGTGTCTTCTGAGCATCTTTTAATTTTCTTTTTTCATCTGTATACTAACTTTCAGGAGGGAAAAAAGTCTCTCTCTTGATTAGATCAATGATAAAGAATTCAGGAGTCTCTGCTCTCTTCTAGACTTTATCCGTAATTTATTTGGGACCTTAAGTGGGATTTGTTTTAATTTAGAACATCTCTACATGTATCTGTAAATTCTAGCATAAGTAGAAAAGATTATACAAGGTTATGAAACCTGGACTAAATATTAATGGAGTCAGTCTGCCTGTAAGTAGTAAGGAAGTTACAGAGGACATTATGTACCTTAATTCTGTTGTGGTAGAACCATATTTCATTGGTGAGCCATTATGAAGTGGAAGATTGAGTTCTATAAATATTTGATCTAAAAGCCAGCATAGAATCTTGGCTTTGTTTGGTTTTCGTACTGTTGTTTCTTGTTTGGGCTTTTTTTAATATATTTTCTCTTATATCTTTTCCAGCATTCTATGAGAAAGTGATCTTTGCAGTTCAGTTTTCCAGGATGAAATATGACACAAATTATGACAAACTTATAAAATTTTCCTGCATGCTTTGCAGAGAAGGCATTTAATAAAAAAAGAATTAATTCTTTATCCCAGCAAATTTATGTTTGTTAGGATAAAAATTCTTTTGTGCTAAACAAGAAATTCATATGATTTTGTGTATATTAAAGATTGCATAAATAGGATAGCTCTTGTTTAAATCTGTATAATTTAGATCTGAGTTAAATCAGTTGATGTTCCAATTCTCTTATTAAGGATTTTTCCCCTCATATTTATAAGTAGATTAGGAAAAAATACTAAATATATTTTGTTTATGGTAATGTCACTTTTTTTTCAGTTGTGATTTACAGACTAACTTCTATAGCATCTATAATGTAGCTTGTAAATGCACATGCAGTAAAAATCAACAATACTGACTAAAAAAAAGTTCTTATTTTCTAAATTCTGTGGAACAGGAAAGGGAGTCATGCTTACAACTTCCTTTCCAGTAAATGTTCCCACCTGACCAAGCATTGTACGTAGCATGTATTTGCATTTAGAAAAAATCTGCACATTAACAGGAGCATCACCAAAGGGTCCCAAGTATCTATATTCACTGTTGCTTAAAATATTTGGTAAAATTGTACTTTCTTGCCTGTGCTTGTGCAATGCAACTCTTGTCACTAAGTTCTAGCCACTGAAGTTTTTAGGAAAATATCTTCCAGTGATTTTGTGTACACTGCTACATTTTTCAAATATGCTCTTCGTTACTCTGCTTCAGGATCTCAAGTGCTTATTTGCCTTTCTAAGAAAAGTGACAGCTGTTAAGACTCCCCTCCCATACTGTGCTCTTTTGCTGTGATTTATCTTGCCAGTCACAATGATGATCTCAACAAGTCAGAGTTCCTCTTGCACCTGAATTTTGGCCAGTAAATCAATTCTCACCAAAAAAACAGAGTTATTTCTTTGGAGCAAAGGTAAACCAGAAAAGAGGAATTTATATTCACTAACAACAGATAACTAATTTTTCAGATAAAAGTGTTCCAAAACCTGACACAAAAAAAAAAAAAAAAAAAAAAAAAAAAAAAAAAAAAAAATTTCTCTAAGTTCAGTTTCAGTTGGTAATTGATTCAAAAATTTCAGCTTTCAGATGACACTTCATTCTGTAGGTCAGAAAAGGTCATTCTATGAACCTAAGATCTTTTTCTCCCACTGTTATTATGGTATTAGGCATATTAGGCAGAACTGTTGTTATGATTTTCTTTAATACCATTTATACAATAAAACTCAGAAATTTCTTACCTATGTTGTTTTTTTTTTGTTGTGCCATTGGATATATGCCATTATACGAGATTATATGACCACTGTATATGAGTATATGACATTATATTGAGTACCATCTTTAGTTCCTGTAGCAGGCAATCTGTGTCTTTCCATTTAAACAAGAACGCAATCATTGGAAAGGCCATAAGGTGGAAAAACCATTTATTAAATCCATATATTGGTCTTTGAATGCTGCATGATGCTGCAGAATCTGTCACAAATTCCTTCATGCCCCAGTAGGTGAAGAATGGAGGGTGCTTTTGATGCAGTCTGTAATATGACATCCACCAGAGAGGAGATATAATAGAGGAAGAAGAAAGCTGGCAGAGGGATTATGGTGATAACTTTCCCACAGAGGAAATGAGCCTTTCCTTGCTAACTCTGTTTTACATTTCTGCACTGTTTACTGCCCCATTTGGTGATGTTTGTTGATGGCAATTCGTGTATTAAATATTGATATTGTACTTCAAAATACCAACAACATGTTTTTAACTAGGAAGAAATTCAATGCAGATATGAAATAATTTCTATTGGTTTATGGTTTGAAGGAGACTGGAAAACTGTAATTCAGCATGACCAACAGATTAGAAGATGTTTCACTTTCCAGTTCCTGCCTTACAATTCTGCAAGGTAGTTTTAATGCTGCCTGATTAATGAGAATAAAGACAGATGTAAAGTACTATTCAATTAAAGTGTAATAAACCCTTTTCATTAAGCTTTGTTTGAAGCATAGAATATTCACTTAAAAAATATCACAGGGTTCATTACATTCATGTAAGAAGGAAAAAGCATTAAATCAACTTCACGTCCGTAGATGATATATATATGTCAGCAGAACAAGCAAATAATTCTTTTAAAAATAATTTTGTTGCAGAATATCCCATATCTAGAAGTATCTAACCTGTTAGAAAATCTGGAAAGCAAATATTTTTTCTTAGTCTTGAAATTATTATTAAGCAAATACTGCAAAACTAGCTGTGATCCATGCATTTTCTTCATATTATTTGTCTTGATCTCCTCTGCAGCCACAAAGAAAAATAGGAATTAGTCATCTGAGTTGGTTTAGATGCCTGTCTCTGAGTGAGTTTAATGAAACTTGAGAAATATTTATTTATCATCATAAATTAAAAAAGGAAGCTTAGAACATGTGCTGATTTTTACTTCGAAATTGTAGCTCTTGAAAATATATAGGATTAATCATAGTATATTTAAAGCATCCATGATATTTTTAGGGTAAAATAAACAGTGAGAAATAATAAAATTACTACAGAATTAGAATTATTTTTATTAGAATATAAGAATTATTTTTATATACTCCAGGATTAAAAAGTTGTGTCAGATGTGATACTAACAGAATTATGCTGTTTCATTTTTCTCAAAAGCGCAGTCCTTGATGCTTTCTCAACAGAACCTGTATTTGTAAACAAGAAGTAACTAGTATTTTCATGCCACAATTTGATTTCAACTTCTACTTCAGAAGTGATTTACTGTAATTAGCTAATCACATTCTAAAATGCAAATTCTCTGCACATAATAAAAACATCTCTCAAGTACCAAAGTGCAGTCATCACTAAACCCCATTTAGCATTCAGTCAACATTTACTCAGAAAACAATAAATATCATTGTGACATTAAAATAATTGTTTTAGAATTTTAAATAAAGGAGACTGTAAATTCTATGAGTGACAGTTCTTTCAATTTTAAATCCCACTGGAATGAGATGGCCTTATGTAGGAAACTCTTCTGTTTCTTCCTCTGTTGAGGCTGAGTAAGGCAGCCTGATCTGCTCCCTGTACAAAGACTTATCTTTTTAGAGTAAAAGGAAAACCAGTGAGTAATTATGAGATTTAAAAATTAGGAAAAACTCCTTCACTCTAGTGTGAAACACTGTAACAAGTTGCCCAAAGAATTTCAGTATGCCCAGTCCCTGGAAGTATTCAAGGCCAGGATGAACGAGGCTTTGAAAAACCTGGTGTAGCGGAACGTGTCCCTCCCCATGGCAGGGGAGTTGGCACTAGATGATCTTCCACCTCTTTATCACCCAAATCAGTCTGTGATTCTGTGACATTTCTGTTTACTTTCAATGACAAAATGTTATCAACTTAGAAAATTTGGAAAAACTAAGGTTTCCACCTAGAAAGTTCATGCATGTGAAGCTGCAAATGTCAAGGAACTGTTTCCCTTGCCCATCAGGAAAGTTCTTCAAGAGAAGGATTAAGAGCTTTGTTTCTGTGTCTTGATGAAGGAAGAAAATACTAAAATAACTGTGCTGATTTTGCAGGAATAGAGTTAATTTTTTGCATAATAGTTAGCATAGGGCTGTATTTTGGTTTTGTGCTGGAAACAGCATTGATAATTCAGGGATGTTTAGTTATTGCTGAGGAGTGTTTATGCAGTCAAGGCCTTTTCTGCTCCTCACCACCCCACCCCACCTCCCCCACTCTCCAGTGAGGAGGCTGGGGGTGTACAAGGGGTTGGAAGGTGACACAGCTGGGACAGCTGCTCCCAACTGACCCAAGGGATATTCTACATCATATGGTGTCATGCTTAGCAATAAAAGCCGGGGTAAGAAGAAGAAAGAAAGTGACATTCAGAGTGATGGTGTTTGTCTTCCCAGGTTACCATTATGTGTGATGGAGCTCTACTTTCCTGGAGATGACCAAAAAACTCCCTGACCATGGGAAGTGGTGAATGAGCTCCTTGTGTTGCTTCTTTTCTGCATGCAGCTTCTGCTCTACCTACTAAACTGTCTTTATATCAACCCATGTTTTCTCACTTTTATTCTTCTCATTCTTTCCCCCATCCCTCTGGGGAGATGTGAGCGGGCAGGTGTGTGCGTGCTGGCTGGAGTTAAACCATGACAGAAGTTAACACGTTAACAGGGGAGATATAATATTTATGCTATGTTTGTGTTAGCTGTTTAGTGTGCAACAGGTTATTTTTACGGTTGCTACATTGACAATGAAAATTTACACATATGAACCTGCCATAAGCAAAACAGGTTTTGCTTGAATAACTTCACTTAGTTTTATTAATTTTAAATTAACAGGAACTTTTAATTACTGATTCGGGTATTAACAGGATGTGGGGGGAAATAAACACTTAGCAAAATTACTATCTACACCCCAGGGTTAGCTTCAGCTCAGCACTTCTCTACCCCCTTTTTTCTACTCCACTTGTTTTCATCACACATAACACTGAACCCCTTTCAAGCCTTTAGCGATGCAATGGTCAGTGCACAATATCTTCTTTCCGTTGCCCCTTGCTTCTTACTATTCTGCCCCACCATGAGCCCTTCACAGGCCACAGGCCCTCTGAGGATGTTCTTGTTCCCACCTAGGTCCTTCATGGGCTGCAGTCCTTCAGAGCATTCCTCAGGTATGCCTGATTCCAAGAGACCATCTTCAGTCATGTCCCCAACAATATCTCCTTCCACATTCCTTCTCCTTTTTTCTCCAAATATTTCTCTTTACTTACTTCCTCCATGGTTCTTTTTCAAGTCTAGTCCTGCGTCTTCTCCCGTATTTCTCCTTCTTGGTGGCTCCTGCCCCCTACATCAGCCACTCTTCCTCAAGCAAACCTGAGCAAAGGCACCGTGTGCTCCTCTGGCTGGCTGAAGATTTGAAGAATGGTGATCTGTCTCCATCCTTTCCAGAATCACCTGGAACCTGCTGTGACTGGCACAGGGTGGTTCATGGCCTCTATCCAAGCAGGGCCTCTGCAGCCACTGTTGCCTGACCCTGCCTTTTATGTCTAATACAGAGCCACATATTTTTTTTCATGCTGTAATTGTTCCATTTCCACAATCCCATAGAGAAATGCATGAGCACACACTTTGTCTACAGCTTATTTGAAAACTGAGCATAAATCCCTTTTGTAATTTTATTAGTGTTATTCATATCTTGTCAACATTACTATACAGCAGTAAGTCATTAACAATTTCTTCTCTTACTCTCATTCGCTTTCTATAGGACTATATAGGGAACATCATATCAGTATTTAAGTCTCTTTTGGAGCATGAAATGGAAGCAAGATTCAAACCTTTGAGTCACACCAAAGTGTGAATGTCTAACGAAATATTTGTTTTCTGAGAGATGTTAGTTGTAGATGTTGAGGGACAAGTCTAAGAACAAGGGCTCCACATCTGAGCCATCTATACTACCTCCTGGGAAACAGTAGTTTTAGGTCTTCTTGATGTATAAATTTCATTCACACTTTGATATTTCAGCCATGGATGGATCTATCCTCTCCAAATTTCTTGAAAAGCTTTTGAAATAGCTTTGTGCTTAAGGTTTCCACAATTTAGTTCTATACTCCGAAAACAAAAGAAAAACCAAACCACCCCACATCACTACAATAAATAAAAAAAAAAACCCTCCTTATGTTTATTCTAACTGCACTATATGGCAATTTAATCAGGAACATGCTCATCCTTGCGAGAGGAAAGCACTTAATTAGACATACATGAAAAATAGTCCATTTCACAGAAGAAATACTAGTCACTGGAACCATCCTTCATTATGTTGCAGGAATATAGAAGTTAGTAATAATTTCTACTCATATCAATGCTTGATACCAGTTAAAAATTAATAGGAAGGAAAAAAAGGTATTTGAGTCTAGCTTTAGCAGGGGGGAAATACGCAACTATTAGGCTGTTCACACAGCTGCGGCTAAAAGCTAATTGTGGGCAGGTAATGGTAGAAAGCTTGATGACCCAAGAAAGACGTGGGGTATAAACAGCTTGCAGTAAAGAGATGAGAATATTTTTCAGCTAAAAGTATTGTGGGATACTCAAAAGTTTAGAGTAGTTTCAGTTTTGGGGGTTGTTTTTTTGTTTTTGTTTGTTTCTACTGATACCGGGCAAGAAAATTTCATTCATATTTTTTAATTTTATTGCAAGAAAACACAAGTACTATCATAAGTTAGTAGAGTGTAATCTGGTGAAAACTTTTTATCTTACACTTGCAATGTGTTTCAACAACATAGAGTACAGTCAGGTCTCATTATTTGGCTGATAAAAAATAATGAGAAAAAAACCAGAAATAAGCAAGTAAATTTGAGAAGGTGTGCTGCTTTGCTGCTTGGGACCATCTGGAGCACAGTAAACTAATGAAACAAAAAAAAAAATCCTACCAAAAAAACAAAGAAAACCAAAACACAGACAACCAAAAAAAAAAAAAAAAAGCAGACATACAGAAATTTTAACATAAATCCCATGCAGTGGCTCATATGTGTATCCCAAATATATTGGATATTATTGGTTATTGCCTTTTAGGGCTGGTTTATGCAGTCTTTCACATGTCTGTATGGGCAAGAGAGAACTGTGGTATACTGTACACCTGCAGTTGGTAGTCAGGGTTACTGCATTTTGGGCTGTTTAACAATATTCGTAAGTAAACCCAGGTCCTGGTCCTGTTTGAAAAATCAAATGAGAACACCCAGGACTGGTAGTACCAAGGACAAGTTACTTGACAGCTTGCTAAAGTGACCATTTAATTAGCAACTCGGCAAAAAAAGCTAACTTTCAAGGTGTCCTGAAATTAACTGTATTCATAATAATACTAAAAATCACACCCGAAAGACCCCCGATCAGGCAAAAGCCACTGCTCTGCGCATGCATAGTGACTAGAATGAATGACGGAGCAGACACTGATTCTTCATATTGTAGATTGCAACCGATCATTGTTACATTGTAACTGTAACCAACCTTGTAACCTTTGCGTATAAATGTAAGGAGAAAGCTGGCATTGGTGTGCTCGAGTTGTGGAACAGTCCACTGGGCGCCCAAGCCTGAATAAACACAGTATCTTTCACAAGCGTGTGGAACTGGTTTACTGCACGCCAGGCATGAATCTGCTTTTTGGACATCAGCTGAAATTGTCTGACTGTATCTTTTCAAATA
Source organism: Psilopsiagon aymara (assembly GCA_024733675.1). Lineage (NCBI taxonomy): Eukaryota > Metazoa > Chordata > Aves > Psittaciformes > Psittacidae > Psilopsiagon > Psilopsiagon aymara. The sequence continues at coordinate 12,787 of JANRGW010012109.1, forward strand.
ATCTACTCAATTCTGAAGTAATGTGAGGCTGAAGTGAAGCTTTTCAGTTCAGTGCAATTTTGTTATAAATCACAGAACTGATCAAATGGAAATAAGAGTGTCCAAGTATTTTGTTATTTAACAAGTGAACTTCTATGGCCTTAAAAAACCCTATATCCTTTCTGATTTGGTTGCACAGATACACTTTCAGTGGGACCTTCTACATCTATCTCTACACCAATTCAGCCCTACAAATTCAATTAATACTAACCTGATTCAGGCCTAGATGGTTTTAGAAGGATTATATATCAACATATCCTAGAAAAAATGAATTATAGCAAAGAAGCCTGAAGGTGAACAGAAGACTTGACAGCATATAGCCAGAATCACAAAAATAGCTGTACTGAAACTGTACCTGTTGTCTTAATCTGTTTCCCATATTTATCATAATTTTTTTTTATAATTTCCTGTGTAATTCAGTGACAGCCATAAGCATAGAGAGGAGAGAAATAATTTTAAAAGAACTGAAAAAAAGATGACAATATGTCATTCAAAACCGCAGTTTTGAAAGCAAGTTGTTTAGTCAGGCAAACATTTGGAATTCAAAAGCCCAGAAGTTAGTCTGGTACTGGTTCACTGAAAAGTTCCTCTATGATGTTGGCTAAATTGCCTGTTTTCTGGTGACACCTGGCCTGTCATCTATCCCTTTCTTTATATATCATACAGTGATAATAATGCTGATTTACTTCACAGGAATGCTATGAAGATTAATTAGATTCCTCAGAAAGCTAGTGCTTCTAAAGTATGAAATATCATCTACATACAGCACAGGAATAAGTCTTTGTGTTTGGAGTTTTTTTCCTCTAACAAAAACCGTTAATTATCTGCAAAACTGAGCTTGGCAAACATTTGACCTGAAACTTTGTAGATAAGGTTATGTGGGTTTTACAGTTCTTTTTCTTTTCTCTTCCCTTCACATACTGAAAAGCAAGGCAATTTCTAATGCTAACCTTGCATTTTTGCATAACTTTAAATTAATTCTTAATTAAATTAGATATTGACCTGGTGGCTATATTGCACCTTTTTAATCTTTGCATGAAATCTGTTTAACATTTATAAATTTCATGTAGGTGATTCAACACAGATTAATTTACAGAATTCTCTAAGTAGAGCAATAAAAGTTAAAATGTTTCAAGTATGGATAATTATCGGATTGTGCTGAGTGTTTGGACAGCAACTTCGCTGTATGCAATGCAAACTTCCCATACAGGGAAGTTTTCTTAAGTGTCTGAATATTTTGTTATCTGGCTGGTTTGGTATTCGGAATACTTGAGGTATATGCTAAATTTTTATTTTTTATTGAAGAGTTGCTCTCAGAAAAAAGATCTAATTGAAGGAGGGGACAGCTTCTCAATAGAATAGCTAAAATCATATCATTTAACTGGAGTGTATCTGGTGCCCCGAACACACCAAGCAGGTAGAAAGTCCTCAAGTTGCTGTGCTTTGGTGACAGTATGGCTACATGATGCAAAGAATTTTTAACAAGTGATTATTCATTAGTTTAATATCTCTAACCAGTCTGCCCCTTTAGGATGTGTTTTTTTAAGAGGTGAGAACACTCAGACTTTTGTAGCAACAGCACTGATTCACATCAGTTGAAGAGATTGAGTAGTTCCACAGATAATTTTCATGTACTTCTATTCACAGCTGAGCATCTGGCCCACCAAAACTAAATGCTGTCATGTGTACATATTATCACCTAATGTGTCTCATCAAGGAGATCTACAGATTGCAAGCTGAATTATAGGAGCTACATGCATTCCCAGAATTTTTCTTATACATTTTGCAGAGAGGAGTTTTATCGATTCTCCTACCAAGCCAGTTTTAATGATTTCACAGCTGAAGCAAGATCTGTTCCTTAGTCATTCCAGAGGGACCTCATGAATAATTAGCTGCGCAGTATTTCAAGAAGTTGATTCCAAGGAGATAAAAATACTTATTTAATATCATGAGAGTAGATTAAATGTATGTTAAATATCAGGAAAAGACATCAGGTCTAGAAGAAATTGTTGCACACACTATTTTTCTGTGCATTAAATTTCAAGTATATGCTCTTTTAAAACAGAACTCTTAATGTGACTATTTTCATTAGCTCTAGGATTACACGAAAACAGAAAGTTACAAGAATTTTGAAGAATAGTATGTTTGCATACAAACAGTTTTAAAAAATGCATGTATAAGGCTGCTATGTGCACCAACTTGATACGACATAAAAACAGAGAAAAAGTTTTCATTGGCTGCAAAAATTATTCTCCCACTTTTTGAACAAGAATGACATTTCCAAAGTAATAACAAGGGTTTTCATAATCCACAGACTTTCACTGCATGATGTATGGAAACTTCTGTTGTTGTCCCAAAAGTGGGATTTTTACCCAGTGTTGAAAACACCAATATACACAGTCAAGTTATTTTATTGTCAGTTATTTTTCAAAACAGGTTGCTATGTGGAAGCTCCACAAAACAATCACTCTTAAGTTTTGTACACATCAGAGTATATACACTTCAGAGAACAAAGAAATTAATTTTAATAGGTCAAAAGTTACAGACTATATGATTAATTAGTACTCTGTATTCTGTTGGCTAAATTGTTCTCACTTGCCATGTAAATTAGCACACATGCTCTGTAGCATATAACTGGGACAAGTGCATTTCTCTATTTTGAAATCCAGAATGTTGTTTCGAAATGCCCAGAAAACCCTTATCTAGGAGGGGGGATCCAAGGCTTATGTGTCATGGGAGGTGGGTGTGGTGGTGTTTCCTCATATATAGAAACTGATAGTTGCAAAATGTTTTGGAAAAGAAATTCCTGCCACCTTTGTCAGATAATTAAGAAGTGCATTATGATCTGAATATGTGATCTGTTTCCCTTCCCTCCACTGTCCGCTAATGTGGGCTAAAAACGAAGGAAGACTCATCATTATGAGCATGAACTTTAATCCTTTTTCTAGACAGGAGCTATGGCTGTGGTTCACAGTTCTATTTTCCAGTCCATAGTATACTATTAAGTAAGTGATACTGTGGAAAACACTCTTTCTCAGCTAAACAAAAAACTCTAGATCTGTCTAATCCATTTTAATAAATCTATCATTTTGTTAAAGCTTGGACTAAAGATCAGAAGAAAGATTTTCTAGGTGGTCTTTGAGGTTTCTTTTTTGACATTATACAACATTGGAAATAAAACAGGACATATCTTGCTTGTTCATTTATTTTTCATTTTTGGTTGGTTATTTGGGTTTGGTTTGGCTTTGGTTTTTCTTTTTTTTTTTTTTTTTTTTTGGGGGGGGGGGGGGTTTTTTTTTTTCCCAAATCAAATTTATCTATTATTACAGCTCTAACACAGTTTTCTATTTTTTTTACAATACCTTTTTTCTGATCTATTACCTTTGGCATTCTCATCCTGAACATTTTGTTCATATTAATCAGCTGCTACTTTAAAAGAAAGCCCTAGAAAGTTATATAACATTTTCTTGTTTATAATTTTTCAGTAAAATGAAAAACATAGTTCCTTGTTTACTCATGAATAGAGATAAAATTTTGTCAACTTCAGACTGATAGGTGACATTTTCAGAAAGTTATGAGTGACTGAAGAGTTAGACATTGCTGGGCTCAGTTGCCTAAGGTCAGCAAATAGTAAGCAGAAATTATACAGTTTGTATTCAGTAAAAATTTCCTGATTATGCTCCAACCTGACTCTGGCATAATACATATTGACATAACTGGTGTGTTTGAGAATAACTGCAGGTTTACCCAATTTTCATTTGGGTAATGCCATGCTTTCTTGTTTCCTATATACTGTGAACAAGAGTAGTTTCTTCTTCAACTTCCTAAGTCACTGGCTATGCTTAATTATCTTAGTAGCTGGTGGGTATTCAGCAAACTATCCCAGAGACACCATCCAGAGTTGCCCTTTACTTCTATCAGCACTTCCTGTGTGGCAAAAATGGAAGACTCTGGTTTTCCTGAGCCAGTCCTGGGGATTCATCTCTAGAAGCAGTACTTTTCATTGCTCAGTCAAGTCTGATTCAACTTCTTACCTACTTTGCCAATAAAAAAAAAAAAAAAAAAAAAAAAAAAAAGGATAAAATGGAAGATCTAAGCAGGAGCTGAAATTCCCAACAGAGCACTTAGTTCAGTCCTATAGGAAAAGAATGCAAATCTGGTGTTAAATGCCATCATATCTGAGTTTCTGAGCATTCCTTTGCACCCCAAAAGATGGGGGAAAAAGAAAAAGAATAATAATAATAATAAAAAAAAAAAAAAAGTATGACCTTCTATATCCAAGACTAATTTTCAAGGAACAAAGAAAGTTATGGGTATAAGGAGTCTCATGCATACCTTTCTCATTGCATATTTCTTGATTACAAGCCAAGCACTTTATTCCATAATTATGACAGTTTATGTGGGCCTTCCTTCCTGCTAAGCAGCTGGATGCAGGATGGTGCTCCTGGAACTGGGACACCTCTAAAGGTTGCTCATACAGGCAGAGTCATGCCATACAATCCACAGATCTTTGTTAAGTGATAGATAATGCACATAACCTTGTATTATGGTGCACTAAGATTCTGAATTGGTAACTTTGAATTTGTCTTGGTAACTTTGAATTTGTCTTGGTAACTTTGATTCTATGTTGATAGTTTTGAATCAGTGTTATATTTGTGAAGAAACAGAATGAACCTTACCACTGAAACTTAAGTTACATTTCTGTAACACCATATCTTAACAAAATCACTTTTGGTAATACTTTGGCAATAGTTCTGTAAGTCATACAAATCATTTGTGACACCCTCATACATGATTGCAGAAGGTTTTGTCTTTTAGCCCTTTTACTTTAGCATTTTTTTTTCCTCACCATTACAAGCCATAGTGATACACACATTGATTGTTTAGCCTCGTTACCACAAAATAGATTCAATAGCAGGGAAAGAGCAAACTATTTGGCTCTTTGTTTATTTCATTTTTGTTGTTGTCCAAATTTACATTGATTTAAATGTTTAGGGGAGGGTTCCAAATTCTTATTCATTCCTACAATCTACTCTCATGGCATGAGCTGAAGCACTGGTCAGTGCTGTATCATTTTTTGATACCAACTTTCACAAAGCTCAGACTTTCCTTGAAAGCTGGGCACTAATACTACATTCCTCTTTTAATTTTGACTCAGCCAAAACCCAGCATCTGCTCCCACATAAAGTGCTGACAGTTGAAGCATTTTTCCATTGGGTTGTAAGTCTGGCAAGACCTGGCATCTGCTCAGAAATAGAGGTGTTGACAGTTTGAGCTCTAGTACTTTCCCTTTGTGCTTCAGTTCTCTAGAAAACTGGCATCTGCTCACACACACAAGTTTTGACAGCATAAACTACAGTCTAACACTAAGTTACGCTAATGCAGGGGAACACATGCAGTCATGGTTTTGGAGGGAGACTGCTTCCTCATGACATCAAATCCTGGGAGATCAGCAAAGTAGATATGTGGCATGAAGCATTTTTTATGCAGCAAAAGTCTTCACAGGACAGACATATTATGTCAATGAACTTTACAGAGAATTTTTCCATCGAAATAGACACTAGGAAAAAGTTAGCCACCCTACAATCTCACATTACACCTTTTCTCCATGACTTAGACAGTTACACTGTGAGTGTTTAATACTTGAGTAAGATCATTTCTGTTTCTCATTATGCCGATAGGCTGAAGAGGAGAATTTCTGTAATCTTGTTGTTTTTTGTTGGAACTTGCCTTGAATCCTCAGCCATTTTTAAAGTCTTAGTAACCTTTCCTGTACATTTTAAAGACATGGGAAAAAAAAAAAAAAATATATAGTTGTTCCAGGAAGTCAGAATTGACATGACAAGTTTCTTATTATTATATGAAGCACGCCAGAAAAAAAAATGTCAGGTGACTGTCCTGGTTTTGGCTGTGAGAGTTCATTTTCTTCCTAGCAGCTGGTACAGTGCTGTGTTTTGGCTTTAGTCTGAGAATAATGCTGATAACATACCAGTATTTTAGCTGTTGCTAAGTAGTGCTTACCCTGATCAAGGATTTTTCAGTGTCTCATGCTCTGCCAGGGAGGAAGGGCACAAGAAGCAGAGAAGAAGCTGAGACAGGACCCAAACTAGTCAAAGGGGTATTACATAACACAGCACATCATGTCCAGTATAGAGGCTGGGACAATGGGGCTGACGGTCATGAACTAGAAGGTAGTGAAGCCAAACAGCTGGGATCACTTGCTAGGGAAGGG
>JANRGW010012111.1:6037-32096 GCA_024733675.1 Psilopsiagon aymara
CAGGAGCAGAGGGAAGAAAAAGGGGGAAGTGAGTGAACAAACTGCGTGGCTGATTTATGGCTTAAACCACGACAGGCCCTTATAACAAGTATTAGATGCAGACAAAGAAATACTAAGTATTAGGTGCAGTATTTCTTTGGCATTCAGGTAAGTGATGCTTCTCTCATCAAAGAGCCCCAAGACTTTCAGAATACACCTAGCTAGCGTGTATAGCTTCCAGTAGCAGTTACTCAGGGTTGCTTAGTTTCAACTTGAAAAAAGCCCAGAATAGGATTGTTAGTAGCTGTGAGAGATACAAAATGAATCCTATTTTCATGGACAATAAATCTGACAGAGTCAGAATTACACAGCTGGAAACAAGCAGCATGGGGTTAAGTGTGCAACAAAGAGATGCCTTCTGCAGAGTTTCCACCTTCATTGTTAGTGGTATTTTCTTAGCAAGAACATTAATTTTTTTTAAGGTAATACCAGTAACACTTTTTTCTCTATGAGATTCTTGGGAGCTTCTGCTATCATATCTATGGAGAAAGCCATGCCCTGTAGCTGGGCTCTTGCTGGGCAAGAAGTTATTTTCCTCATTTTCTATCAAAGGTGTGAAATGAGATGTTGGGAAGTAGATTACTGGGCACAAGCATTTCACACCCCACCAGTAACACCTTCAATAAGCAGAGTTCTGATCACATTATAGGCATCGTTCTCTGCTCTTCACCCACAAGGGTCTTCCAGCAGCAAAAGGACTGTTGATATCACATTTTGTCTAATTAAACATGCCTCCTTCATGTTGGGTGGTTATAAAGAAGTACTGTGATTTAAATTAAAGGTTTAAGTAGTAGAATCCCAGCCTGGCTTGTGTTAGAAGGGACTGTTGAGCTCATCCAGTTCCAATCCTGAGCCACGGCAGGGACATCTTCCACTAGAGCAGGTTGCTCCAAGCCCCGTCCCGCCTGGCCTTGAGCAATGCCCGGGATGAGCATTTACCACTTTTTTGGGCAGCCTGTGCCAGTGCCTCACCACTCTCTCAGTGAAGAACTTCTTATATCTAACCCTGTTTCAGTTTTAACCCATCACCCCTTGTCCTATCACTACACTCCCTGATGAAGAGTCCCTCTCCAGCATCCCTGTATCCAGTATCCCTTCAGATACTGGAAGCTGCTCTGAGGTCTCCACGCAGCCTTCTCTTCTCCAGGCTGAACAGCCCCAACTTTCTCAGCCTATCTTCATACAGGGGTGCTCCAGTCCCTGATCATCCTCATGGCCTCCTCTGGAGTTGCTCCAACAGTTCCATGTCCTTTTGATGTTGAGGACACCAGAACTGCACACAATACTCCAAGCGGGGTCTCATGAGAGCAGAGTAGAGGGGCAGGATCACTTCCTTCAACCTGCTGATCATGCTTCTTTTGATGCAGCTCAGTATAGATTAAAAGAAGAGAGATTGAGAGGGAGAGAAAGAAGACACAGTCCTACACAGGGGTCTTACTGCATTCATATTTGCTATGCTTTCGTATTTTATAGTCCATTAACATTATGGAGTGGACGCTGCAGAAGTATGGAAGCTATGAGAAGTTTGAGCAGGCCACTGGAGGCAGCTTGCTGACCAAAAGTCGCATCTGGAATCACGTCAGGAAATACATGGTGAAAGAAGGCTGCCTTGGTGAGGTAAGTCACCCACTGGTCAGGAAAGAAACATCTATGTTGCTCTTAGAAATTACACATGGATGGGCCAGGGACCATTTGGGAGGCCTTTCCTCCATAATGAAAAGAATATTCCTTATTTTTCTCATGGCTGTGCCCAATCTAAATGTTGAGCAACTTAAATGATGCAAATTCCTTGTGAATGCTTCAGCCATCTCTGAGCCTGTTTCCTGATTCATCTGTGCTTGTTCTTAAATTCACCTGTTTGGGGAGTACCCCAGAACAGCACCCTTCCTTCCCTTTTTCAGCTCCTTGGAGACTAGCACATTTCCACTTATTCATCAGTTCTGCCATCCATTCTCTTGTATCAAGCTGTTTGCACCAAAAGAGTTAAGAAAAGGCCAAGAAAAATAAGCAGCAGTCCAGGAGACTGATTTATAAGAAGCAACACAAAGGAAAGTGACATAAGTGAATAAAAATGTCTGAAAGAGGTTGGCTTGTTCAGTTGGTTTGAGTGCTTGACTTTAACCATCTAATTTTTAGAGCCGTATGCAAAACCCACTTACTTCTACCATTCAGGATGTCAAAAGTCCAGTTTGACTGAGTTATGCAGAATTGCTTGGAAAAGTCAGATGAAACTGAATATATAAAGTGAGAATTACTCCGAATGAAAGCACCAGCTGACGCAGCCCAAGACTTAGATGAGATCACTGGCAGCAAGCAGCCGGGGTCTGGAACGGGAGCTCAAGAGACAAAACTGTTTCCTAGAAACTAGGTTTCTTTTGTAAACATAGCATTATTAGGAGGAACTGTTAAACTCATGACACCTTTTGGGGGAGACTCCAATTGGACACTCTTACCATTATTAGGGGGAACTGTTAAACTCATGACAACTTTTGGGGAGACTCCAATTGGACACTGTTACCAGACCGTAGCAGTTCGTAAGATTGAGGTTATAAAACTATAGAGCAAGCAGAAACAAAAATCACAGTTTTGGTCTTCTCTATGCTTTTATCTCCCTTTGCATTCATTTTTGTCTTGGATTTATCTCCCCTTGCATTCGCTTTTGTCTTGTAAGAAGTAGGACCCTGCACCCTCATCAAACATCCCACATCCTTCCCCATGAAATGCTGCACTTTTTCTGCAAAAGCAAGGTTAATTCGTCACACTTAGCATGGTCTAAAATATTCTGAAAATAGTCTCAAGTTGAAGAAGTGTTAAAGTGAAGTGGTACCTGTGCTTTAAATCAAAATCCTTCCTGCATCTTAAATACAGGATTGATGGGACCGATTGTTTGCTGTTGAACTTGAAGCTGAGTGATGGGGTTTAAAAACAGGGAAGTGTCATGTTAGTGCCATTGATCCCTGGGTCTTTTTCTGTTAACTTTGATATTAAAAAGGTCTCTCTCTTGTAGCTACTCTCCCCTCTACTCCTCTGAGCAGTACTGTTTAGGCATTACATGAAGAGGGAAAGGTGCTTAGTCTTCAGCAAAGAGGTTTCCTTCTTCCTCCCATTCATTTGTTTAAAAAGCCTTTTTAAACTCAACAAAATACATCAATTTGCATTAATTTCCTTCTCTGGCAGCTTTTGGTTTGATTACCAGTTTTCCATTGGTAATCAGAAAGTAAGAACAAATGGTATATAAATACATACACACCATCTCTATATATATACCAAATATGTGTATGGGATATATCTTTGTTTTCCTGGTATAAACAAACCAATACCAGTATTTTAATAATATTTCAATCTGCATCATGTAGCAGGAAATAAAATATACAGTGCTGCCCCCTCTTATTTCTATGGCTTTAGAATTGCAACTAAGAAGATTTCAGACAGGTGTCTAGATACCTAGTTTAATTATGTGTGCTTATCTCATTTGTTTCAGTTCTCAGTAATACCAAAATATTTAGAGACAGTTCAAAAAATCAGATGTATATCTTAAAGCACATGCTAAGACCTGAGGTTTTGTCAGCAGCACAGGTAGCTCAGTGGAGTCAGCAGTGTCTTTCATACTTGATTCCTGGTAGCAAAGAAGAGCTGTGAAGGTCAAGGGACCAAAGAGAAATGCAATAACGGGAGGGTCAAAGGAAAAAGCAGGACCAGGAGTGAGAAGAGAGCTCTTTGCTACCTGAACTCTCTCATCTTTAGATTGTGGTCCATCTCACGGAGGACCTGCTATCTCGAGCCTCAATGACAGTGGTGAATGGCCGCCCCACTCTCACTATCAATATCTCCACTGCACGAGAGCACTGGCTGGAAGGGATGCTGAGACATGAAATTGGTATGAGCATCACATCAGTTCTCCATGCAAAGGGGAGTACTTGCATGCCTTCTTACTTCTTTTGCAATGATGGCCAGGCACTGTACATTTACAGAAGGAACATCCCTATCTAAAAATCTGTGCTGTAGGTTTAAGGGAGGGAGAAGCCTATTTATCACTGCAGCATGCACTAAAAGGATTCCTAGGGTTCATGTGCGTCTGCATTCTAGGTTAGATGAGGAGTGAGCTTTTGAAGTGAACCTGCCAGCAATCCCACTTACTGCACTGAGGTTCACGTGCCAAAGGAATCTTGGAGCAGGCAAAGTGTAATCTTCCAGATGATGCTAGCTGAGAGGCTCTGCTCCAGTGCATACACCTTCTGTGTTGACACTGCTCAGGGTCATTTTCCTCATGAGATCAATTTAGAGCTAGTCTGGAGTTAAATCAAAGGGAAACAAAAAGATGTGACTCTTCAACCTCAGCACCAGCCATTTCACTGGACAAATCTGCTTCCATTATGCTGCATTGCTTGCAAACGTAGGCATGCTTTAGGTGTGAAGAATTTACCCAGTGCCCCCTAAAATGGTGTAAGATTGCCTTGATGTTGCATTACACAACCTTGGCCCAAGCCTGTGGAAGGTTTCTATAAAGTTTTCAGTGACTTGTTCAAATTAAGTACGTCAAAACTGGATAACCTTGGCTAGTGCCTGGATTTCAGCTGAAGGCTCACGTTACTTACATTGTAAGGGGACATAGCCTCTTCCAAAGCAATGGTAGGGCAGTTAAATCACCTTCAAGAGGCAGCATTTCTGCCCCTTTACTTTGATTGACCTTCCTGCTGTCCATTGCAATGCCTAGCCTATGCTGGAGGCGTTCAGCATGTAAGATGCTTTTAAAAGTACCTTTCCATGGATTTGGGAACTCAGGTCCCTGCTGACATTTGTTTTTCTTAGGTATTTGTGGGTGTCCCATTTGCAGTCAGCAGGTGAATAATTGCACCATGTATCTACATCGGACAACGTTCTCAGTTGTAGAGAAGTGCCCAGCCCTAGCAGTTCAGAGTACTGAAATGGGTGCCTCCTTCCATGTTTTGTATATATGTATTTAATCATTAGATGCTGCTGCTCTAAGTCCCATATTCCTTTCTTTTCAGGAACTCATTACTTTCGGGGTTTTAACAACAACAGCCAGCCTTGGTGCAACTGGAACGGACGTAGAAAACATGGGCTAAAACCAGTCAACCCTACAGAAGAGGGGCTAGCAAGCATCCACAGCGTCCTGTTCCGCAAAGACCCTCTCCTCTGGAGAGCTGCCCTGCTGTACTACACAGTGTATCAGGCTAGCCAGATGTCCTTCAGTCAGCTTTTCCAGGACCTGGGGAAATTTGTCAAGGACCCCAATACTAGGTGGGATTACTGCGTACGAGCCAAAAGAGGGTGGACCGACACATCACAACCAGGTGGGTTCCCTCTTTGTCTTCTCTACTGTTGTACCTCAGGGAGGCTTTCCTCATGTCACACACTAAAACCTTTTCAAAACAGAGCCATTGGACTCTGCACTTTCTGAAATGAGGCAGCAGAATTTCTGCTATTGAAAACAAGGTTGAAAATGTGCCTCCGTGAGGCTTTTAGACTGAATGCAGTAATGGATGGGTTTTGTTCTTGGAAGGGGGAACTGCAAAACCCTGAAGGAGTTCATACAGATTGACCTCCTTTCATGTTTATTACGAGAGGTGTAATGTTGCTGTGAGTATTCACAGGCACCATCTTCTGGGTTTGATTTCTTTCTCTGCATAGTGGGTTTAGCCTTCTACTTCATTTTTAGGAGGGTTTTCTAAGCCTGGGATATAAACATCTAGTTTTTAAAAATACAGTTGTGCTGCTCATGACGGCTCCTGGGAACATGCCTTGAACCAACCCTGACAGAGTGCAATGTCCCCTGCTTCCTTTTAGGCTGTTTCAATAAGGATCAGGTGTACTTGGATGGCATCCTCCGAATCCTGCGATATAGGGAGTCCATTGATTTCTACCTTCTGACAGCCCTTGGAAAGGTGTGTGGACTCCTTCTTACCACAGGGTACAGCTGTGTCATTTCAGCAAAGCTGTAAAGAGCTGTGAGTCATTGTGCTCTGCTTTTCTTTGATCTCTGTTCTGTACAGCACCTTGTATTACACAGTGCGAGTTACAAATATTTTGAGGTTCCAACAAATTTCTACCAGCTTTTCCTCATTCCTCACTTATCAGATTTAAGGGTTTATGGGCATATTTCTCAGACTTTCCCTTTACAGGTTGCTGTTTGACTTGCAGTGCAATGGACTGCCTTGGGCAACTAGTGCTAGATAAGGTGGTGGTCCTGGTAGAAAGCAAAATGAACCATTTGATGCTCACATATCCCCATCCACAATGGGAGTTTTCCATTTAAAATTTCTCTCGCTGATAGCACCTGTAATGATTTTTAAAACTCAGTTGGTTTTGTTTCTTTTCCCCCAGAATGTGTTATTTTTACATTCACAGAACAGATGTTGTGTCATTTGAACTGCCATTGCTTGTTTGCTGTCAAAATCATACCAAGTAGTGCAGACACTTTGCACTCTTCCTGAACCAAATCCTTGGATTGCTAAGTTTCCACAGTTCATAAAGCAGGGCTCATACTCACATAAACCAGGGTTCAAATTGATGTTGTTATGTTTGTATTTAGAGCTAGTACACCAATATTTCTGCCTACTTGGCAATCAGTGGGCAATAAAGGGAAGCGGCGTATTATGATAGAGGGTTTTGCTCTGCAGCAGAGCTATTCAGGTAACTGAACCAAGTTAAGAAGCTCTGAAAAGAAAATTGCACTATCAAGTAAGTCTCTGCAACTTTCATCTCTGAAACTTCCTTTTGCTTTAAGCCCGCTTAACTCCACACAACTTCTGCCTCCTAAACTCAGTAGTTGAGTAGGCAGCAGTGCTCCTGCACTGCTTTATGCCTTTCTCTCTTCAGGGAGTGTGAAGAATTGTCAAGCCACATCAAAAACATACCAAGTCATTAGCCATACAATTACAGATTCCAGTATAATCCACATGGCAAGGCATTCACATTAAAGGTCTACAAGCAATTTAATTCCAGCAGTATGATAATTTATAAGTGCTTGACCTTACAACTTCTAAAATCTAAAGAGGGGTCTAAAAGACTACCCTGAATATGTTTGCTGTGCTCATCTTTTGCAGTCCAACTGGAAATTTGTGTGCAAGAGCAGTGCCTGCTCCCAGCATCACAGAACCACAGAGGTCTGCAGAGACCTCTCAGGTTGAGCTAGTCTGCCCCCCATGCTTAAGCAGGGTCAGCTAGGGAAGGTTGCCCAGGACCATATCCACTTAGGCTTTGAATATCCCCACTGACGGAGATTCTGCAACCTCTCTGGGCAGCCTGTGCCAGTGTTATACCCCCCTCACCGTAAAAAAAGTGGTTTGTGTTCAGATGGAATTTTGTGCATTTTAACCCATTGCCTCTTGCCCTGCCAGTGGGCACTGCTGAGAAGAGCCCAAAGCCCTTGTCATTCCCTCCCATCAGGTGTTCATATGTCCTGGTAGAATCCACCTGAGCCTTCTCCAGGCTGAGCAGGCCCAGCTCTCTCAGCCTTTCCTCATAGCACAGATGCTCCAGTGCATTCATCTTACTGACATTTACTGGTCCTGCTTCAATATCTCCATATACTTACAGGAAAAACAAGTTCTTTGAGCATAGAGAAATACAGAACTTGCACTGAGATCTAGGCTGTCCTAAAGGGTGATTGATTCGTTTGTTTAGGGTGGAATAGGAGTATCACGTTGTTCCAAAGGGAGTGTTAAGCACAGCTGGCATGTCTTCCAGGTTAGATGAAAAAGCAGAGAATGTAAATGTAGGGAAGGCCAGCATTTACTGGGAAAATTTTCATTGCCTTTGGAAGATTCTCAGTGTTGTATCATAACAGAGGAGCTCGTCTCTCTCAGCATGACTACCTTGGGCATATTTTCATTGCAAATACAATAAAGATATGAACATAATAGGAAACTAAAGCAGTCAACTAGAGTGCTGGCAACAAATAGCTTCTGTGCTTTAGTAGGTATTAACACAGTAGTAAAAACAAATCACTGCTTTCTCAGTGAATGTATTTAAGACAGAGCCATGCTGAAGTTCGTGTGTCTTCTGTTTTCATTTGAGTGCTAAAGATCTGGCTGATGGAGGCAGCTGTGCCTTCCTGATGCTTCTGACATTACTTACAGTGTAGCAGAGAGCAGTGTGTGGAAACAGAGCACGTGCAAGCTGTCCGGCATACCTGGAAGTGACTTAAGGAAAGAGCTTGAAGCCTGAGAAAATAGACTTTTTAGAAGGAGCAGTGGAATAAAAATCATGGTTTTGATGTCCTCAGGATGTCAACTTCTTTCAGCAATTGCAAGGACTGGGGAAGTACATTCCATTCAAACCATACCTCAGATCAGATACTTGATTCTTGGTTGCAGCAGTAACAGAAACCCTGAACATAAATGGGGAAAGTGCCCATTTTCTTTCCTTTGGAAGGAAAAGAGGTAGAATTTCAAGTTGGGATGGGAAGGAAAGTCAGTATTTAGTCTCATTTACTGCTGTGTCTCCAGACTGAGAGGAGATAGTGTGATTTCATATAGGTTTTCTGTATCTACTTCTAATCAGGTGCAGTGCCACACCGTCTTCAAACAGAAGTATCTCAGCAACTTGAGGAAACCTGGGCATGGGTGTAGGTTTGGCTTTATAATCAAGATGTATCTTGATCCTGTAGCTAGGAAAGCACAGGTGTGCACTGAACTGCAAATTCACTCTCCTTGCAGACTTTGTTCCCCTTATCATCACTGAGATATGCAGCTATCTCTGACCACCGCCATGAATCAGGCGTAGTATTCTGGATTACACCATCCTCTCTTTCCAGAGAGGCCTTCCGTGCCCCTTATACATTGGTGGATCATTCTTGCTTGCTTTAATCTTTTCCAAATAGAAACCGTCACTTGCTAAGAGGCCAAACTGTTTCCAGGGAATCCTGACTACACAGTGCTCAGCTCCTCAGAAAAAACACAGGGTGAAAAGGTTGGAAGGCTCCACTCTTGAGCCACCTCGCATAAACCTGCTGTGAGGAAATAGGATGTGCCCGTCAGTAAGCACAGCCAGGCTTGGCAGGTTTGCCCATACATATGCTTCTGTCTGCAGGGTGCCCAGAGCACACAGGTTTAGACAAAGCAGCAGCCACATAGATTTCATCACACTGGATGGCTGCCCAAGGAGCCCAGTCCTGTGCTTGCCAGGCAGCTTGTGTAGCTGTTGCGAAGCATTCATCCTTCCTGGACCATCATTCACAGCACCTTGAGGTGCTGTGAGCTCAAGACTTGAAGCCTTAGCTTGCAGAATCGTGAGACTATGGACAAAAATCACAGCTTTCATTAGGAAAAAAAGTAGTATGTCCTGTAGTAGCTGGAAAACATTTGGAAGTGTCACACCTATACCCAGAGAGCTCTGGTCTCCGGTGGCCAAGTGGCAAACCGAGTCTCTGCTCTGCTATTCAATGGGAAAAAGCACAAACTGGAATACTTAAGGTTGCCCATACTATAGTAAGTTACTAGAGGTGCCTTTTAATTTAGTTTTGCACAAGCACATTTGCTAGTGAAAATGACAGCATCAGAGTACAGGTCAGCTGCCACCATGCCTTCCGTAAAGCTTGAGCCTCCTGCTTCCTATAGCATGCTGTCCTGTGCTCCCTTTCTAGTTCCTCAGTCTTTGGCAGAGTGCTTCTGCCATTCTCATGTCAACCTTTCCACCTCTTTGAGAAGAGACTCCAAGACTCATCTGTGCGCCATTGTTTCCCTCTCAATTCCTGCAGCTGCTCTAGGTCATTCTCATCCAGGTTGCTACAAGTGTGTTCCCTGATTGAATCAAAAGCAGAATCAGGTAGAGTGATATTTGCTAAAATGATATGGGGTTTTTTGCATCTTGCACTGAGGCACACAGTTACTCATGGAATCACAGAATGGTTTGGGTTGGAAAGGACCTTAGAGCTCGCCTAATTCCAACCCCACTCATGTTTTCAAAGGAGTCTCACAAGCTTTTAAATCCTCTGCTCCAGAATATTTTCTCACATACAAGAGAGAATTTAGAGTCGCAGCAAAGAAGTAACAGGACTACAGTGTGAAGTTAAACCATGTCCTTCCTTACAGATCTCATATGAAGATGTGGACCGCCTGAAAGGATTAGCCGTGATTGAGAACATGAGGGTACCACACTTTCTGCAAGACCATGCCCGGTATATGGAGCACTTGGAAAAGATCATGCAAGTCAATAAGCTGACTGATGAGGAGCTCCAGGATCTCATAAATTAACAGCATTAACCCACCATTCACATGCTTTGTGAGGATGTAGAACTGGACTTCCAAGAGCTTGCAAAAATGGAGTTATGAGAGGTGCGGTGGGAAGGGTAGCCGGAATATGTGGAATTGGGAAAAAGCCCCCTTATGTTCCTCTTGCATTGTGATTGTATCCTGATCATTTTTTAAAGGGTTTGTGCATTTTTTGACATTTGGCTTAGAAATTCCTTTGCAATGTTCTGTTTAATCATCTGCTCTGTTTTCTATGCTTGGTATAGTGCTTGGCACTGTCTTTTGTAATATACTGCCTTTTCCCACCCAGGTTTAGAGGTGGAGGAAAGGAGAAAGAGGAGAAATTCATCCTTAGTTCACTTGTATTTGCCCTGTCTTTGGTCATAGTTTTCATGGTTCATAGCAACAGAACTTCTGTACATTAATTCTATGTCACCATCTGCAGAACTGTTTACCAATTGGTCACCGTTGCAATGACAAAAGAGAGTTTAAAAAGGCAGTGCACAGAAGCAGGTCTTTGTGCCATAGGATCAAAGCTTTGTAATGCTAGAAAAGATTTGTTTGCTTGTTTGTTTTTAAATGGGAGACTTAGCATTTAAAAAGAAGAACCTATTGCTGGTTCAATCCCAGACTGGTTTGGGTTAGAAGGGACCTTAAACCTCATCCGGTTCCAGCCCCCTGCCATGGGCATTGATAACTTCCACCTGAGCAGGTTGCTCCAAGCCCCATCCAGCCTGGCCTTGAATGCTGCCAGGGATGCATATGACTGTAAGCAGGTAGCAAAGTTACTCCCCTTCATCACCTCAAAGATTTACTCTGTTCCACAGCTTTCTCTGTGTAATACATGTTTCAGGAAGCTGAATTCCTGAATGATTCTCTCTCCTTTGAGGACAAGCATAGCCTGTCTGGGATGTTCAGCGTGGCAGTGTTTTGGAAGAAGGATCAGGTAGAACTGTGATTTCACGTCTTACGTGTTTTACATTCATTCAGGAACACAGGGACAAGACTCAGCACCTCAGGCAACACCCACCAGGGTCACCTGAGCTACAGATGGTAAAATCAGCTTTTTGAGCAGTACTTCAATATTACAGCAAGTTTCAGCTTGTCAGGCTTCTGGAAGAAACAAGATGCGAATGGGGGAAAAGAAGAGTCACAAGTGCCCTATTCCTGTGTTCCAGCAGAAGTGCTGCACCACTCTGAAGCAACCTTACCTCTGTTTTAACTGCTGGTGCTATATCCAGAACCAAGAGGAGAAAGCATCTTACTGTAAGGCATGGCCAGGCCCATGCTAAATAGCTTAGATGATACAGGAGGACTTGGTACATAAACTACATTTTCTGATTCCAACGTAGTATGGTATTACCAAGGGGAATAGAGTTTTGCACCTACAAGCATTCTGGCAAAGGCCTTTGTTTTAGTAGACAGCATTTTACCAGGGCTCCCCTGAACTGGGAAGCAGCTGTGGTAGGAGAGGCTGGATAGGAGCTAGTGAGAGTCTTGGACAAGGTGCCTGCCATTTCTTCCCCTTCAGCCCTGGCACTGGTAGCAGGCCTGGCATTGGATAAGGCAAGTAGATGAAGGCAAGTTTCCTCCCCACCACATCTGTATGGTGTCCCTCCCTTCCCATTTATCCTGTTCTTTAATGAAACAGGATGGGATAAGCCTTTAACCTTATTTTACACTCAGGTCATTACCAGCCATGACAGCAAAGCCTTGAGAACATGTTTTCTGATCCATGGGAAAACGTGAGTAAAAGCTCTCAGTTGGCCCAGAGGTCTGAAGGTTTTGGAAGGATCCCATAAAAGCAGCTGCCTCTCTGGTAGCATTGCAGGTGCTGTTGCAGCAGCTGCCCGGATGCTTCAGGAAAGAAAATGCTCTCAACAAGCATAAAGTTACTACGTTTGGTTGTTTTCGAGGTGGGGACCAAGAACTGCTCGCAGTAGCCTTAATTTTGTATTGTCAGTATTGTTCAGGACCTGGAAGACTTCAGCCTCTGTATGAAATAAAAGCCCTTCTTTTCCCATTGCCCCCTCCAGTCTGTGTAGTTGGATCGCTGCTGACTTCTCTTTAGGGAGCTGTGCTGAGCAGATGGGATTGCAGTGATATAGAGGCATCTGCAGTCACGCACCCGTGGGCTCCAGGTTTTGGCTCCTTTGCCAGGAGCAGCAAGAAAGCTCCGCATGGCTGAGGTCGAGCCAAAGAGTGCAGTCAAAAGATGTCTTTAGAGTAAATTGGGCAGAGATCATTTGAGCTACCCCATGGAAGAATCTGGCTCACTTTGCTGACCCAGGGGTAAGCAAAGGGACAGTCCTTTGTGAAAGGGACCATTTTGAACTGTTCTTTCCCTTACAGAAACAATCCCTGCCTTCCTCCAGCAACTTCTACGTAAGCAAAGTGCTCCTCCCTCTTCCCCAGTCGTAATGTATTATAATCCAAGTGTATCTACATAATGTCCTTGAAACCAGGAGGCTGTGCTGGTCACCCTTCTGTGCTGCAGAATACCATGCCTACAGTCCTCCCCCTAACAGCCAGCTGACTCTCTTGCCACTCTGTAGCCCTAAAGACCACTACAGGCCTTTTTGCGTAGCTCAAAAACCTGCATCACATTCCTTCAAAGCCATAGGTGCCATTAAACTTCTTTTCTTTGTTATTCTAGGGTTAGGTTTGTCTTGTGCAAGGTTGGAGCCTGGAATTGCTCTGTATCAAAATAATACCATAGCAATAGATGAAGCTGTCAGCTCCTTTTGGCATCAGGTTTGTCCTTCCTCCTTTGTAAAAGCATTCCAAGTTTTGCAGTGTAGCTTTTGAAAGCTTGCCTGTAGTTTCTTCTTCCCCTGGGAAGAGGCTGATTACTCAGTCATGGTACTGAAGCTATGTAACAAAGCACGTGGACAGCAGCACACGTGAGCTCATATCACTACACTGTGGGGGTATCAATGACAGGCTGACAGCCTCTCCTAGCAGCTTGGTGCAGTTGCTTTGCTGCGCATCCACGTTTCACTACTTTGGCATTATTCCTATACAGAAACCTGGTCAACATTGGAAAAGCCTCCCTGTTTCATCAAGCCAATTTTAAAATACATTTTATACAACTTATTAATAAAGATAAATGAAAGAATGGCTGAGGTGAGGGTGTTGAAGTGTTACCTTGTGTTGGGTGAGCTTGTTACTCTCTTTTGACAGCACTGGCTCTATGGCTGCTCCCCTAATAATGATGCTATTCCCAGCGGCCTTGCCCAAACATTCCTCTACCCTTCTTAGGGCCCTCCATGCTGCAGCTATGTCCTAGATGTGCACCTCTTCTGGGAGCCCCAACACAGTTCATACCTGTCCACTGGCATGCTCCTGCTATCCCCCTACGTTTGCAGTCTGTCACACATCACCTCCACCACTCCGTGACTCTTTGAGGCTCCTTCATGGGTCCTCGGCTGTCCCAAGAGCAAAGGAAATCTTCCTTCTGTTCTGAAGTGAAGGACACGGTTAAGTGTACCTCTGGTTACACTTTCCCAACCTACAGCCCTGCCCATTACACCGCTACTTTCCTTCTGCAGACAGAAAGGAGCAACAGTGGATGCCCAGCCTGCTGGGACAGGCTTATTTCTAAGCATAAAGCAAAGCATGGTGCCACAGGCAGACATCCTACACTCTCCACCCCAGAGGTGATAGGCAGGGAAAAGCAAGGTACGTATCAGCTGACCAGTATTGCCACCCTTTGGGTCTCCGCATGTGCCTCCATGCACCCCTCCAGGCATAGGGCAGAAGGCAGGAAGGAAACCTAGCCCAAGTGCTTCCCCCAGCACCTTCCT
Source organism: Psilopsiagon aymara (assembly GCA_024733675.1). NCBI lineage: Eukaryota > Metazoa > Chordata > Aves > Psittaciformes > Psittacidae > Psilopsiagon > Psilopsiagon aymara. Next base: position 20,097 of record JANRGW010012111.1, read on the forward strand.
GACCTAAGGGAGCACCTGGGTGCATGAGGACAGGGGGAAAGGTCCCTTTAAAGCAGGTGAGGAAACCTCATATGCAAAGGGGAAGAGCAGCATGAGCACAAAATGACTAGGAAAACGAATAGTCCTGCAGTGGGAAGCATCAGCTCAGGGTGCCCCCAAATGAGTGTATACAGAAGCGCCGAGGTGCCCAGCCAAGCACACACTGATCTCCACGGGAGCAGGCTGATAACCTCAAGCAGTAAGAGAAAGGGAACATAAAAGAACCACTCCTCTTGATTAGCGGCATGCCAAGGGATGAAGGAGCTCTGAAGGGATGGTGTGGAGAAGGAAGAGCTTCCTTGAAGGCCGCTCCCTAAAAGCTGGTGAGAAAGTACTGCAGGAGCTTGGTGCTGGTGCTCCTTGCAAGCACATGAAGTTGGAGTAATTCAGGTGTGTGCACGTGCCATGTTATTTTCTTCTTCAACAAAGCCTGTGCTTTCACACTGCTGATGAAGGGGCACCCTTGGACGTCCCTCAGGCTGGGAACATCCCATCACCAGGGTTATGAGATGGCCAGAAGGATAAGTCATCAACAGGTCACCCAGCCACGTATTCCCCGAGCATCCACATAACCTGTGTGTACTCTGGAGTAAGCCCTTTCAGCTGCTTTGATTAGAGGCAGATACAAAGGTAAAACTGCAACTCTGCAATCAGGTGCCTCTTACCAGGGGCCACACGCATAAAGGACAATATAAAGACACAATCACGTTCAAGCAGATCCTTGTCTCACTGGGTTATAGCATGAGATGTTTCTTTAAAGTCTTTATCTCCACATCTGAAATGAGCTGCTGCAGGCTCAGTCTCCCGTGGAAACCCTGCTTCACTGCCCGTGCCACTCCTCACATGGGGGAGAACTAAATGAACAGAAGTTCCTAAACTCCTAAAAGCTTTTCCCATCTAGAGCTTGTGTATGGAACCTGGGAAGTTAAAGGCTGGGAAGTGCCTGCGAGGCTTGATCTTGCTTCTTACAGGCAAGGAAAAGCTTGTGAAGTGCTTAACCTTCAACCTGAAGTCCTCCAGGGAACAGCAGCTCCTGCCCATGGCCCACATGCTCCTCCAAGAAACCCATTTATAACTGAACATTAACTCATTCTTAAACGAAGCCATCTAAACACTTAGGACAACCTTGGAATCCCCTGGGCTGACCCTTTGCAAGGGATGCTGAGCACTGATTCCCACAAGGACTCCAGAGGGCCAAGACCAAGGCTGGTGTGACCAAGCTTCCCCCCCTGCTACACCAAGATCTATTCAACCTGCTGCTGCCACAACCTGGTTCTTGGAAGTTCAGTCCCAGGACAGTTATTTAGCTGTGTTTGCTCCTCAGAGGTGTTGAGCATCTCTCATTATTCCTCCTGTATCAAAACCCCGTTACTTATAGCTGGCTTGCAGCACTGCAAGATGGACACTTGCCAAATAAACCCTCCTAAAAAGCCCACAGGATAAAGCAGAGGCTTTGCCCTGCACCAAAGAGGTTGGAGCAGATAGGAAAGAGGAGTAAATTCAGCTGTGAATGCTTTGAGAGCCTTCACTGTGGGAGCAAAGAGGAGAGGGCAAACAGCAGATGTGCCCCACACAGCCTTGGTGAGCAGGGCACTGCTGTACCTTTTTATTCCAGCAGGCTCAAAAAGGTCATAACTCAACTTGGAAACCTGTAAGAATGATTCACTGCTTCTGTGCCCCCCGCCTGGTGCTGCCAGGGCAATACAGCCACCGAACACTGGGCTGGCCTAGCTGCTAACCATAGTCCTGGAAGAGCTGCTATTGCTATTCAGGCTCACTCCCACCACTTCAGCTTCTGAACCACCATACCATGACCAATGCTCTTGGGACCTCCAGAATCCTTACAACCACCTCACCACCCTCCAAGGATGTCACACACAAAAGGCAAAGCAAGCTTTCTGAACTGGGGGACACTATCAAGACAGAGGCACTGCTGATTGCCAGCATGAAGCAGCCAGGTACATATCTCATACTGATGCTCCGTGTGAGGCACACCTCCACCTGTAGGTACCGAACTCCTCTGTCCTCCTCCCTCTGACCACGTAGGACCCATCTTATTCCAAGGCATCTTCTTAGTCACCAAATAATCACCTTTCCACAGCTCCCCATTTCTCCCAGCAGTCTGGGCTGTCTCTGAGCTATAGACCAGCCCCATTAATCCTCCCTACAGCTCACACATGGCTTATGAAGTGGCTCTGCTACCATCAGCCCATGCTAATTGGCAGCTCGACAGCCACAGCAAAGACCCCTCCTGCAGCAGTGAGTGCTGCTGCTTTGCAGACCATCGCACTGCATTTATTTACACCTGCAGCAGGTTAAACTGATCTGGCCCTTACAAGTTTTGTTTCTAGAGCTATAAAGTCATTCCAGCCTTCAAACACACATATGTAAGAGAAAAGGACAAAGCAGCAGCAAGGATCCAGGAGGAAAGCTGGAGCTAAACTCACCAGCTGGCTTAATGAGCAGGGATGAAGGCCTGCACATCCCGTTTTCAACAGGGAATGCTGAGCAAGGAATTTGGTCTGGTAACTCTGAGTCATTCACTTAACCTCTTGAAATGCCAATGACACCTCCCTCAGTCTCAGAGTCACACCCAGACTATTTCACCTTCATCCAGGCTTAGTTTTGTTATAGCCAGAAAAGCTGTTTGAAATCTCCAACTGTGTGTGTTTACACGTGAGTTTATTCAGCTCTTGCTACCTGAAATGAGACAGTAGTTCAGAAAGTCAAGAAAACACTGCAAGAATATGGTACAGTTTTGCTCTAAACCTCTCAATTACATCTCCTTGGGTACGGCAGTGTTGCCAGGAGTTTTCCCTTTGTAGTCCAAGGAGCTGTGCCCCAGAGCTTTTCATTCTGCTCAGCAGCATCATGTGTGGCCATCTGCAGCCTGGAGCGGAAGGCACCGGGCGAGTGGGGGGCGAGTGGGCAGCTCAGCACATCTCACACTCAACCTATTTCTTTTGCAGGTGCTGAATTGGTTTTCCTTATACTTTTCCCTTCTAGGTCACTGCTTATTGATTGCTGCTATTGAAAACTTCCGTGCAGGTGGCAAATGTGATGTTCCATCCCATGGCAGCTTGCTGACTGCAGTCTTCCCCACCCAGGGCTGTGCAGCAACAAAGCTCCTTAGAAGCAGACCCATCCCTGACATGTGCACAGTGACCATACACTGTATTCAGACTCGCCGTTGTGGTGCCTGGACTTACACAGCAATGAAGCTCAGGAGAGTGATGATCCACAGGGAGAAATTGAGCACCCCTAAACCAATCGATGGGCAAAGGTCGGTACAACATGTGCATCAGCTTCTGCAGCGACCACGTGAATGTGAGCCTGTCTATAGACCCTCCCGCTGATATACCACCTATTTGTCCCCAGTGCAGAGCCCTGCTCAGAACACCAACTCCTCGGCTAAGACCCAGGGTTACATCTCCTCCCTGATGCCAGCTGCAGGACCAGAGGACAAGGAACAGAGACAATTTCCTCCCTCACCCTCACCGGGAAGCCCCGTTCGGCTGCGCTGCAGCAGAGACCCTGCACAGTATTAAAAGTACACTTTATTTCCTGTACAATTCTCATCCCAGTCTCCAGGCATGGGAAATGTCCTCTGTGTCCCCACAAAGTGCTGCCATGGGGCACCCCACAAGTGTCCAGGAGGGGCACTAAGCCCTGGCCACCAAAATCAAGTGCTGATGCTCCCCAGGCATGGGGAGGAGAGCAGGAAGGAAGGAGAAGGGGAGGCAGCCTCCGCCTGCTCCCTTGGGAGCAGAAGGCACCCTCAAATTCACATCATCGTTCGTGCTTGGCATGGGAGTCGCTGCGTTCCACCGTCACCCCGTTCCCGTTCCGCGTCACCTCCTTCCTGCTCCAGTCCTTTTCCAGGTAGAACTCAGCGAGCACAGGGCAGTGGTCCGAGGCCACCCCACCCCAGGACCAGTTATCAGGGATCCATGGGTTTGTGAGACCTTCGCGCACCACAGCCCAATGGCCTGCACAGAAAAGAATCAGAGACAAAGGTATTGCCCATGACTGCCACGTGCCACTCACGGAAGGGTCCACGACCTCCCGAAAAAGCAGCTCTACCTGTGAAAAGCTTTTTCAAGCTCCGGCTGATCCAGATGTTATCCAGTGACTTGGATCCTTGTGGGTTCTTTGTGCTGATGTTGGTGAAGGTGCTGGAAGGGACCAGGTGGTGGAACTTCTCCTTCCTCAGTATGTCGTGGTCGCTTGTGTCTGGGGCCTGGTTAAAATCTCCCAGGATGATCACGTCTTTTTCTCCTAGGAAGCAGGAAAACCAGGGATGAACGGGAGGGCTGAACATCCAAAAGCACAAATGGGAGGAGGAGAAATACAGACGCTGCATAGCAAAGCTGCTTTTACCCTGACCTCCTGGCAGAGATGCTGTTTTCATTGGCTGTTTACCCCCGGCTCGCTCTGCCATTCCCAGCGCTCAGGGATAAACCTCCTCGCCTGGCGCTGCGGCTGTAGAAGAAGCCAGGAGAGGGAGCGCAAGTTCAACAACAAAACCCATTCCCCTCCCGCTTAGCGCCGGCGGTGTCGGACGAACTGCGGCTGGGGAGCAGCGAGGTTGACAGCGTCTGACTTCCAACCGCGCTGCTTGCTAAGATGCGACGAAAAGAGAGCGAAACTATCTGTGTTTTCTCTGCCCTCTGCAAGCCACAAATCCTACTGCAAGTGACGTGAGGTTTAAGTATTATTTTTCTGCCAAGGTCCCTTCCATGGACTATACTGTCCCATAAGGACACAGAGCATCCATCTGGTGGGACACGGTGGCATATTTCTCCAGATGTGATTGTACATTGCCTGCTAAGAGGCTCCCTACAGCCTCTCAAAGGTCTTACAACCCTAGTACCCGAGGCATGGGTAACCCATCGAATATGGCCAGGCTGGATGGGAGAACACCCTTGTCCCTGGCTTCAAGCACAAGCTGCACATCTGGAATAGCATCTGTGTGCTGCATGCACTGAAGACAAACTGATGCTGCAAAGAGTTAGCTATGAGCGACCAACAGGCACCACATCTCTCCAGCACTGATGAAAGGCAAGAACTAGGTGGAAAAAGGAACCAGGACTCTGGTCTGATGGGAGAAATATGGGAACATTAGAGTTCTACATTACAGGAGGCTGTAACCGATTTTCTTAGATGCTCCTGTGCCTCTTGGTGAGAATGAAAGAGAACAGAGTAGGCATCTGTTAGCAAATTTACTGCAGTACCCGCAGATAAATCAGTTCTTATTACCTGTATTTTACGGACTGATTTGGAAGAAGCTGAAGGACGATGGTAATCTGAAACAGGGCATTCTTTTTGGCAGGGTAATTCAGTACTTCAAAGTAAAAAGTGTGCACTGCCATTTGTTTAGGAAACAAGACCCACACCCCACAGGTTTGGAGGAATCAGAATCTCATTTGTGAAAGACTAAACCAAGAACAAGTACTGTCCTACCACAGGGAAGTAAACACAGGAACTAAAAAGAAGCCCTAACGCTGACAGCCTCACTTCAGACGCAGTGGAAATGCAACTTGGTTGACTTCAGAAGAGCCACACATTTATCTGTGCCTCAGTTCAGCCTCTGGGGATTTAACAAAGGATCCCTTTGTTTACCTTCATCCTTTCCAATTTCAAGGTATGTGGACAAATACTTAAAACCAGCAGCACTTAAAACCAGCTCTGCCTTCTTGCAGCTCAAAGGAACAAAACCAGCACACACATAAACGACGAACACCTCTTGTGTTATACACGAGGGATATGCATGCTTCCAAGTGACCAACCTCGCTAAACTGGTCCAAGCTGAAAATCATCATGCATAGAACCTGGTAACCCTCTTGCATCTCTGTTGAGCGGTAACCGAAGGGCTAGGTTTTTCTATTCCTATAACAAGATCAGCAACATTCAGAACCTGAAATGCGCTGTTCTGCTTTGGAGGAAACTGAATTTCATTTGCAAGCTTCCAAGGAAGAAGCAAATTCCCAGAAGTGAGGTAAAGAAGTGCAGCCACCTCCTATGTTGCTCCTGTTCAGCTCTAAACTCTGGTGTCCCTCATCCTGCTCTAAAACCAGAGCAGCTGAATATTTACTACCAACAACATTACCCTGCGCATCAGACCAAACAAGCAGGTACCACAGCAGGATTTGGTCTCTTTTGTTTTCATTAGCATTGAGTTTTCCAAAATGCTTCCAGTTATCCCTAAAGGGACTATATAGAACCTATTTCTTGGGGGAAAAAAGCCATTAAGCTTTGCTCTGATATCAGGTGTGTCATTTCCACAAAGCGCTTAAAATAGCGTCTTAACACTGGTATCTTTTGGGGTTTTTTGGCTGAACCTGCTCTTACACTAGCATAAAATCATAAGGAATTGATTTGAAAAGATGCTCTCAGAGCCAGTAGGATCCCTGTGCTGTTCGTGTTAATGAGGAAAGACTTTAAGACAATGAGGAAGAGGAAAGCACATTTGCCACACTGTGCACCATTGAAGCACGTGTACTGGAATAGGCAACTCTGAGGCTGATGAGGATCACAGAATCCCAGACTGGTTTGGGTTGGAAAGGACCTTAAGCTCGCTCAGTTTCATCCCCTGCCATGGGCATGGACACCTCATGTTAGACCCTGTTGCTGCCCCTGAACCCTGCCAGGGCTGTTTGTGAAGCTCACGCTGAAACAGGCTTTTCTTTACGTGTTTAAATCCCTTTTGATGCAAGAGCCCCGTTGCGGGACTGAGCCCGGCCCCACCTTTCAGTGTCTCCTGCAGGGTCTGTGCAAAGGCTGCCAGTTTGTGGCTGTCGTGGTTCTTCCCGGTGTTCTCGGCCACGTGCAAGGCCAGGTGAAGGTTAACCAGCGTTAGATCATTCATCCCAACCTGGGGGAGGAGAGAAGGAGGAGAAATCAGTGCCATGCACACCGGGCACACAAGGTCGCAGAGCCAAACCACACGCCTGTTCCCAGTGCTTTTGGGTGACCAGGACTTGCTCAGCGATGTGCGTGGTGTGGTTTGGTTCGTCTTGGTCTCGGCAGGATGAGGGGGAAGGCGTTCTGCAGCTTTGTTTGCACTAACCTGATCCCCTCCTAGCTCTGGAGAAACTGGTTTGCATGAGCATGAGCAAACAGCTTCTCTCCATCACAGCTGCAGAAAGAAGCAGCTGCTTATGGAAATCAGTTGATGCAAACCCAGTTGTTAATAAGCTACAAATAACGCTGTGGTTATTACATGGGCTAATTACTACTCGTGATTAGTGCTGGTCTGTCACAGAGACTAACCAAGAAACTTAATGTACCTTGAAAGGAGCTGTTGGCTCCATGCAATTTTCTGCTTACCTTCTGAGACTGACCTGGCATGAGTAATACTTACTCCTAATAGTGACCTATTAACATTATTCATTAAGATTATTAGTAGTAATTTATTTACTAATAATTATTTTACTAATGCTTCTCTCAGAGCATTACCAGAGATGTTAAGCTCCCCTGACTGGACCCCTCCATCACAGCCTGTGTAGATATGGGCTTTCTCTGCTTGGATGTTCACTCGAGTATATAGAATCACAGAATCCCAGACTGGTTTGGGCTGGAAGGGACCATAAAGCGCCTCCAGCTCCAACCCCTGCCACGGGCAGGGACCCCTTCCACTGGAGCAGGGTGCTCCAAGCCCCTGTGTCCAACCTGGCCTTGAACACTGCAGGGATGGGGCAGCCACAGCTTCTCTGGGCACCCTGTGCCAGTGCCTCAGCACCCTCACAGAGAAGAGCTTCTGCCTAATATTCAACTTAAAGGTACCCTTTTTCAGCTCAAAGCCAGAGCATATGTATGAGAACAACTTCCCAAAGGCACAATGTTCTTTTAAATGGGCTCAGCCTAGTGAAACAGCTTGAAAATGGCAACTCTGCAGTATGCCAGCAACATAAGCCTGAGTCCCTCAGGAGCACTGTGCCTTCTGTGTCTATATATCTAGATATCTATATCTATCTCCATTCTGCCTACACTTACCTCTCTCCACCTTTCCATAACCAAGCCATGAGACAGTGCTGAAACGATGAGTTAGAACCTCCCAGAGGTTTTTATCTCTTAGAAGACTGTGTCTCTTTCCACTCTTCCCAAATATTTTAACCAATACCAAACACGGATCCCTTGGCACGACGGCAGTTACCTTGAAATGTGCGAGATAAGGGTGAGGATACGAGTGCTTGCCATTGCCATTAGTCTGTGGACTCTCCTGAGATGAGGCATCTTTCAGTTCGATGCCAGCTGTAGTATCCCAGAGGAACCCAAAATATTCAACTCCCTGGAATTACAAACAAAAAAGAGAGTGAAAAAAGTGAGTAGTAAGAAGGCAAAACCAAACTGTTTGTCTAAGGCTGAGCTCAGTGCCTCATGCTCTCACCGGGTGCTGCTGGGGCTTTGGAAGATGATGCTGCATGCAGCTGCTCCTTCTCCCCATGCCATATGCCATCTCACAGGCTTCTGTCACCCACAAACTAAAAGCATCCAGGCTCCTTCAGTCTCTTGGTGTGTAATCTGGTCTAGACCACTCAGCTTTGTCAATCTGCTCTGTCTCTTTTCCAGCTCTCCAATCCTTTCAGCTCTCTTTCTACCATTCTGCAAGGGGTTTTGATAACTTCAGGATGTGAAACTGGCATCCCACTCTGGTTACAGCAGCAGCAGTAGCTAAAGCAAAGCCTGTCAGCCTATCCTCCCATCACCCAGCCACCATCTTCCTTGGTATCATTCAAACCCGCTTCCCCCAGTTAATCACAGTTAAATCCAGCACAAAGAGGATTCTTTTCCATTTCAGCTGCAATAAACAAGTGTTATCTGCTCTGCTGACTTCCCATGAGCCTTGAAGGAAAGTATTAAGGTGGCTTTAGATAAGTCACCTCTAAAACACTGACAAAATTATTGCACCAGTCACAAGTCTAAGGTCTGAAAACTGCTATAGGGAAAGAATAAAATATATGGGGAAGAATAAAACCGCTGACAATTGCTCTTTGCTATTTCCTGGTTCCAGATTTCACATCAACACGGTGGTCAAAGTCAATCCATGGTTGAAGGCATGTGGAACCAAACCCTATCAAGTGTCCTGATACCAGCCCTGCACTCAGGGTCACACTATTACTTCACTGCATTGCATCCGCGTACACACTGTTCCAACCTGAGGGACTCATTAACTAACCCAAGGGGTAGAAGAGGCTTTCTCTGAGTGGAACAAGCCCCACCTCCAGCACAGCCTGCATTTCTGTCAGAACAGCCAAAGGAAGAGTCAGTGGAGAACATCCCTATTCTTAGCTTGGCCACAGGCTTCTCACATTATTCATTCTTACATCTCTACCAGTAAAACAAGGTGGATGATGGGTTTTAGTCACTCAGCCCACAGCCAAAGCTTTCACCATTATCTTTGGAAAAAGAGCTCAAGAAAGAACGGACCAAAGGCTCTGATTTCATATGGAAACTGTGAAACAATTGCTAACAGCTCTTGGAGGGACCACCTTTGACAACTGTGCACGACTTTTAAATCCAGTGTTTTATTAACCGGGCCTAACAAGAGACCCAAGGAAAACTCCAGCCAGGACTAAAAATGTGTTGAGGGAATCTGCACTCTGCATCAGAAGTAACTGTGAATTGCAGTAAACCCTGGACACATTCGGACCCTCCATGCTTTGCAAGGCAGGTAGAGCCCAATCCCTGCACTGCTCCGGTGGTGGGCTTTGTTTGGGATTTTTCCCCTCGGTTTTGGGTCTTCCTCCGAAGGGCAGTGAAAGGAAGCGCGCCTCCCAAAATATCACTCCAAACCCAGCGAACAGTGGCGCAACCTGATTTGGAAAGGCCCAACAAAGGAAATGTGAATTCAAAGCAGCGTGATTACAGGATAGTTGCAGCTACGTACTTAATAACACCAGTGCTCAGAATAGCTGAAGACAGCCCCATGCACTGCTGAGTTATGTGATAGGTCTTGGTTCCTGCTTCCACCCCACAACAACATCCACACTGCATCGTGAGAATGAACCCATTCAGCAGCAACAGGCTCCAGCCCCAGGAGGACCTTGCTCATTAGCACCCTTAAAGGAAAGGAATATTTTCCCTTGGGAAAGGCTGCTTTTGGACACCGTTAGTGGCGTACCCAGGCTAGCTGTACCTCGAACACTGTCACGGGTAGCCCGTGCAGCTGTCATCACCTTATAAACGAGTACCTCGCTGCAGTACACGTATATATTCCCTCAGCAGAAGATGCTGCAGGGAGAAACACAGTGCAGACTGCCAGGGGCAAAGCCAAGGACTCTTACCTTGTCCCAGTGTGTAGCCTTTCTTCTCCATTTCTGCACCATTTTTACCCACCATACCTCCCCCCAACACACACACCTTCCTCGTTGTAAGTGTGTCACAGGCAGAGGAAAACAATTCCTCTGCATGGGTGAATGTAACGCTTCAGGAACAGCCAGCTTAAAACACAGGAGGTGCAAACCTTGCCAAAACAGATTTGCACAATATTTTGCCTTAAACATTCAAAATATGTCCTTGGTAACTGGGGGAAAAGGAGCAAAGGCAAAGTTCAGACTTGGGGATTAATGTACCTTGTGTAGCTGGCCGGAGGGCTTTTCGGAAACAACACCCTTCCAGCATCCTCTAGGGCCCTTCCACTTGCGGATGTTTGGCAGCGTCGGCTGGTTCAGCTCCATACAAAACTGGAGAGAGGAAAGGGAAAAGGGAAAAAATAGAAGAGATCAGCTTTGTAGGGCTTGGAATAAAACCTGCAAAATAAGGCATGGGTAAGACACAGACAGGCTGTGCTCCCTGCCCTCCCTGAAGGCTCGCAAGGGAGGTGGGACACATCCCAGGCTGACTCAGCCCAGGGACCTGACTTGGAGATAAATAACAGTGACAATAACTCAGTGCAAGTGGTGCAAATGGACCGCTTTTTCCTCAGACCCTCTTTTATTCCCCTCCAAAGCTGCCTGTTTGGCTGGAGTGAGGTCTCCTCTGTGCCACCTCCGGAGATGCTGCCTGGACCGTATCCCACCCCTCGAGGGGCTTCACTCATGGCTGCTGAACTCTCCCCAGGGCAGGAAGCCCCCGCAGCGTGGCTGGCTCCCCTCCAACACTACTGCCAGCACAACACAAGAGGAAGGGTGTTGGCCAGGCTCAATAGCTGGCATTTAGGGGGTTTTACACCAGGGGTGGTGCATTGAGACCCCCTGAGCATGAAGGAATCAGCTTGTACACAGATCCAGCAGATCCGCCTGACCTCCCTGGAGTATTCGTGTTCCTGGATACTGCCTTACAGCGACAGCACTTGGACACCTTTACATGTCCAAACACGTGGTTGGAGCTATAGGAGCTCTGTCCCAATGCCGAGCAGATCAGGGATGCTGTAACTGTGCACACCATGGGAAGTCCCCAGGTCCTTTTGGTTGAAAACTGAAGTTATCCAGAATGTCTCTCCTAATTTAACAGAGAAGGATTTTCAAGGCAAACAATAACCTCTTGTCCACAGTGACGTTTTGCAGTGGTAAAGCCCAACACTGTTTGAAGAGTTCCAGTGATAAACTGCGCAGATGTGTTTCCAATGTGGGTATCAGCAGAACAGTGGGACAGCTATTCTCATCTTCATTTTATCTTTTGATTCAAAAATGATATTAAACCCCTGCTCTCTCACTGACTGCCTAGTCTGCAGTTTCAGCATCCCAGAGGCTAAAGCTGTAAGCGTTGACTCCTGAGGTACATGCAACCCAGCAACCCTTTCTTGCCTTGGAAGGCTGAGGGTCATTTTGGTCACACACCCAAAGCAAAAATGCTTGGCATACCTTTTAAAAGAGTCATCTGAAATGCAGAGATTGGCTGGGGCTTCTCGTCCTGATGCCACATTAACATAGAATGGTTTGGGTTGAAAGGACCTTAAAGCTCCTCCAGCTCCAACCCCTGCCACGGGCAGGGACCCCTTCCACTGGAGCAGAGTGCTCC
>JANRGW010012112.1:0-13576 GCA_024733675.1 Psilopsiagon aymara
GGTGTCCTGTCTCTGCTTCCTCCCGGCTTCCCCTCCTCCCTGGCAGAGCATGAGGCTCAGAAAGTCTTTGGTCAGACTGAAAATATCGGTGTTATCAGCGCTGCTCCCAGGCTGAAAGTCAGAAGTTACAGCACTGCGTCAACTACTAAGAAGGAGAAAAATGACTGCTACTGCTGAACCCAAGACACCTGTCCATGGGGGACATTCTGGACAGTGCTCTAAAATCTTTATTCTCTCCTGAAATTCTGAGCTTTTGATAATGTACATATGCTACATTCCTAACACAGGAATTTAGGACAAGGCTTGAAGTCATGATGGCCAGGGCAGCAGACAGCATCTCCAAGAAGCTCTGAGCAGCTGAATTCTGATCAATCATTTCAACACAATTGCAATCTGAAATTTGGATTTGAGATGCAATCTGATTTTTATGTTTCTACTTCTGATCTCACATAGTAGCCAAACTGGTGTAAGAAATGCCTCTGTAGTACATATATCATGGGTAGTGTCTCTGAGGAAAATGGAATGTATTGGTTTGAAGCTGCTACAGTTGAAGCTGGTGGGTGTTAAACAGCCGAGAGGTCACTCTCCCTGCCTCTTCCCTTTCATCACTGCTTTAGTTATCATCTATTGCGAGGAAGATGCCTTAGAGTTTTAATGTAAACCCAGAGCTTTCTTTAACCGGATACAAGAACACCTGGTATCGAGAACAAAATTATTTCTTCTGTAAAACTGGGAGGGGTTCAGAAGAGAATTCCGTCTGTTCGTGAAAGTGAATGTTGCCAAAAGGTTTTTATTTTAATATTGCTGATTCAGAGACTCTAGACTTCTTTAACAACAAAACATACATAAATAGCAAGTTAGGATATCCAAGGCATATTGTACACCTACAACAATGAACTTCTGGAAAGTTTAGCTTCTTGTACAAAAATTAAATAATGGAGCAACTCTGCGGACATTTACAAAAGTCTTCAATCTGTAAAGTCACATGCGCAGTCTGTAGAGTCTTGTGGAATCTGACATCAGATGTAATGAGGATCAGAAACTTCAAAATGCTGTTAGAAAACCAGGAATTAAAAGCAGAAAACCCCGTGAGAGTTTGTCAGACTATACAGCAGAGGCAGACCAGACTGTGTGACACAGCTGTGATACCAAAGAGCAAAATCATAGTAATAGTCAAAAAACCAAAGAAGACTACAAAGAGAAGCAACATGCAAAACAGCAGAGGTGTTGAAAACCCTCACATTCTAAGTGTTATCCAGACTTTGAACTAAGCTGAAGAAACAAACAAACAAACTTGCAAAAGACAAGTAACTGTATGTAAGAATGCCTGCTGGATATATCATTAGTTGGACATAAACGGGAACACAGCTGAAATGTTGATCACTTGTAAGATATGTAATGGCATTGCAGTTATAACAATGTCTGGAGTTCTATTAAAGGAAGTTCCTATTTCTCACTGTTAGCTATAAATGGATTGTAGATTACTAGTTCCATGAAAATGTCTATATTGGAGAGATAATGAAGTAAGGTGTATTTACCTCCCACGAGTCCCTAAAAGAGGTGCCATGCATAAGATAAGAAGAGCCCATGAAGACAAAAAGAAAAAATGTAAAAAAATAGAATTTAAAACAAAAGAAGACATAAGAAGGAAAAGAAAATTTCCCCAAAGGTGAAAAGTGTCATACAGAAAATTGCAAGTTAAAAATATTGCTGTTGTAAAAGAATATGAACAAAATGGCAAAAAAATTACTACTCCAGTATTATGCAGATAGATAAATGAAATGAAACTGAAATTTTCCTTTCCAGGACTGGCACACATTTGTTTGTATGCACTGGAGAAAAACATTTCGTGCTGTTTTTGCCTTCTTATTCTCACCATAAAGAAACATCATTATCACAGAAAATGATGACTCTCAGAAATGATGACATGTACTTTCATGAGATCTGTACTTGGTAGATATGACAACCCTGCTATGATAATGACAGGTAAAAGGGTTACAATTAGGTAACACCGGTATTATCAGTGCTGTTCCCAGGCTAAAAGTCAAAACCACAGCACTGCACCAGCTACTAAAAAGGAGAAAAATGATTGCTACTGCTGAACCTAGGACAGTATCCACCCCTTATTCCATACAGTTCACGTCATGCTCAGATCCCACATTTTCAATATATCATCACTCTTATCTCATATATATATATACATATATATATATATACACACATCCACAGAGAGAGAGAGAGAGAGATCATTCCTTAGTGCATGGACCTATCCCTATAAAGCTTCTGAGTTCATCTGGTCCATGAGGTTGGGCTCCATCTCTTGTAACTGTCTTTCAGTCTCAGGAGATGCTGTGTACAGTGTTGGACTGTTCCCTGCTGATGATACCGCAGAACTCATCTGGTTTCATCAAAATTTATTCTTTGTTGGGATAATGGTCAGAGAGAAGTCAGGGCCAGTTGCTGGTGACCTGAAGACATCCAGTTGATAGGCTATGAAAGTGCTACATAGCAGGCAACAGCATACAATTGAGTTCTTTGGCTGTTTTCCCCTACAATCCAGTCCCCTTGAGGTACACATCAGACTTCCCCATCTTCCCGCTTTACCCACCAAGTTTATCTGGGTCCCTGAGCAAAAGCAATTCCACAGGTGGGTTTGCCTTTACCTGAAGCAGGAATAACCCAAACTGTCTTCCCCAGCAAATTCTTTATGTGCAGTACAGGAACTTTATCCCCTTCTACAGTATGTAAAAGTTCTGACTGGGCTGGGCCAGCCCTGTTGGCAGATCCTCTGGTGTTGACCAACCAGGTGGCTTTTGGTAAATATGTATTCCAATGTTTGAAAGTCCCACCACCTATTGCTCTCAGTGTAGTTTTTAACAGCCCATTGTACCATCCGATTTTCCCAGAGGCTGGTACATGGTAGGGGATATACCCACTCAATGCCATGCTCTTTGACCCAAGTGTCTATAAGGCTGTTCTAGAAATGAGTCCCCCTGTCTGACTCAATTCTATCTGGGGTGCCGTGTCACCAGAAAATCTGTTTCTCGAGGCCCAGGATAGTGTTTAAGGCAGTGGCATTGAGCACAGCTTATGTTTCCAGCCTTCCGGTGGCTGCTTCCACCATGGTAAGCACATGGCATTTGCCTTGGCGTCTTGGTGGGAGTGTGATATAATCAGTCTGCCGGGCCTCCCGATTTTTCTACTTCAGCCATAGTCCTCCATACCAAAGAGGTACCCTAAAGTACTGGCCACTTTTGCTGTTCAGCAACATCCAAGGCCAGCTGGATGGCTTTCACCTCAGCAAACTAACTCTATTCACCCTCCCCTTCGGCAGCTTCTGCAGCTTGTTGAGGACTCCATACAGCTGCCTTCCTTCCCTGATGCTTTCACACAATATGGCAGGATCCATCAGTAAACAAGGCATGCTGCTTTTCACTTTCGGACAATATATTATATGGTGGTGCCTCTTCAGCACACATTATCTCCTCCTCCTCGGTGACATTACAAAATCTTTGCTCTCTGGCCAGTCAATGATGATGTCTAGATGACTAGGATTTCCTGCTCGAGCATATTGTGCAATCAGTACAGCCCACATACTCTATGTAACATTGGTTCCATGATGTGTAGAGGAGACTCTGCCTTTGAACATCCAGCCCAGCACGGGCAACGGGGGTGCCAGAAGGAACTGTGCTTCAGTGCCAATCACTTCTGAAGCAGCTCAAACTCCTTCATTGGCTGCCAGTATCTCTTTCTCAGTTGGGGTATAGCTGACCTCAGATCCTCTGTATCCCCGGCTCCAAAAGCTGAGGGGTTGACCTCCAGTCTCCCCTGGAACTTTCTGCCAGAGGCTCCAGGTAGGATCACTCTCCCTGGCTGTGGTGTACAGTACATTTTTTACATCTGGCCCGGTCCAGACTGGTCCAAGGGCTACTGCATGAACCATCTCTTGTTTAATTTGCTCAAAGGCTTGTTGTTGCTCAGGGCCCCATTTAAAATCCCTCTTCTTCTGGGTCACATGATAGAGAGGGCTTACAATCAAACTGTAATTTGGGATGTGTATCCTCCAGAACTCCACAACATCCAAAAAAGCTTGTGTTTCTTTCTTATTAGTTGGCGGAGACATTGATGTTATCTTGTTGATCATATCTGTAGGGATCTGGTGACGTCCATCTTGCCATTTTATTCCCCAAAATTGAATCTCCTGTACGGGTCCCTTAACCTTACTCCATTTTATGGCAAAACCAGCTTTCAGCAGAATTTGCATTATTTTCCTCCCTTTCTCAAAGACTTCTTCCTCTGTATCACCCCACACGATAAGGACATCAATGTATTGCAGTTGTTCTGGAGCTTGCCCCGGTTTCAGTGCAGTCTGGATCAGTCCAAGGCAGATGGTAGAGCTGTGTTTCCATCCCTGGGGCAGTTGGTTCCAAGTGTACTGGACGCCCCTCCAAGTAAAAGCCAACTGTGGTCTGCCCTTCACTGCCAAAGGAATACATTGACAATGTCAACTGTGGCATACCACTTGGCTGCCTTTGACTCCAGCTCATACTGAAGTTTCAGCATGTCCAGTATGGCAGCACACAAGGGTGGTGTGGCTTCATTCAGGTTGTGATAGTCTCCTGTTAATCTCCACTTCCCATTAGACTTTTGGCCATATGGGGCTATTAAGGGGTGAGTGGGTCCTACTGATCACTCCTGGGCTCTCCAGTCTACGGTTCAGTGTATGGATGCAAATCAGGGAGTCTCAGTTGTTGCAATATTGCTGCCGGTACACTGTTGTGGTTGTGATTGGCACTTGTTGCTCTTCGACCTTCAGCAACCCCACAGCAGAAGGATCCTCTGAGAGACCAGGCAAGCTGGGCAAATGCTCAATATCCTCTGTCTCCAGAGCAGCAATACCAAAAGCCCATCGGTACCCTTTTGGGACTTTGAAGTACCCTCTCCTGAGGTACTCTGTGCCAAGGATGCACGGAGCCTCTGGACCAGTCACAGTGGGGTGCTTTTGCCACTTCCTCCCAGTCAGGCTGATTTCAGCCTCCAGTACAGTCAACTCTTGGGATCCTCCTGTTACTCCAGAAATAGAAATGGGTTCCACCCCTCGACAGCTTGATGGCATCAGGGTACATTGTGCACCTTTATCTACTAGAGCCTTATACTTTTGTGGGACTGATGTGCCAGGCCATCTGATCCACACAGTCCAGTAAATCTGATTGTCCCCTATCTCCATGTGGCTGGAGGTGGGCCCCTCTAATAGTCATCACAGCATTGGTCACTTACCTCTTGTTGACAGGGACTAATCTTAATCACAGGAGCTGGAGTAAAATCAGCTCTTCCACTCAGTCTGGGAACCTGCTCACCAGAGACTGAAGCTGCAGCTTTCATGGGATTATTACCCTTGATCTTTATTCTCCTCTTGCACCTGTTCCTCCAAAACTGAGGTAGGTTTTCCATCCCATTCCCTCATGTCTTCTCCGTGATCCCTCAGGTAAAACCATAAGGTGGCCCATGGTGTATCCCTTCTATATTTTCTCTCTTGAGCAGTAGGACGCCTTTTGTTAAAAGCTGAGATGTGTGTTGGTACACGTGGGGAACTGGATAGATCGGATAGATCTCAATTGTTTAAACTCCTGAGACAGTTTTTCTACGGCTGAAATTATGGAAGGGGTGAGATTGTCTTCAAACTCTTGTAGCTGACGAATCATTTCATCCACTGTTGGTGGTGCTATATCATTCCGGGTTATTGCTGTTAATGAGTGGGCTTACGATGACAGTTCATTCCATGTAAATTTCCACCACATGGGTCTTGTATGTTCAACTTCATCTGGATCTATAGGTTCATCCCTGGCATTTGGCTTGATGTGACAGATCATCTCTACAATGGCTGATTCCCTCAGAGACTGGATGCCTTTCTCTAGAGCAGTCCACTTAGCCAAACAACTCATAACATAGTCTTTGTATGGAAACCTTTCTTTTACAGCTGCCATGAGCAGCTTCCAAAGCCTGAGGGACTGTTTCTCTTTTGCAACTGTTTTGTCAATTCCCCCTTCCCGTGCAAGTATTTCCAGCTGCTTGGCTTTCCTACCTTCTAGTTTGTGACCATTTTGGCCCCATTATCCCAGCATTGGATCAGCCATGTGATGATGTGCTCCCCTGGTTGACGGGTAAAATCTTTTCGCATATTCCGCAGCTCAGTTGAGGTCTGGGTTTGAGAAGTTACTTCTTCTTCCTCTGATTCATGTACTAATAACTCCTGGTGAGATACTGTCCTGGGTGGTGAGTACATTGTTTCTTCATCTTGCTTCTTCACCTTTTTTGCTTCTGCTTTGCTTTCCCCTTGCCTACAGGGGCAACCGATATTGGCATAAATTGATCCTCTGGTTTAGCTGCGGTGATTATCACTGCTGTCAGAGTGACTGCAGTATCTGTTGAAGGGTTTTGGGTAGCTGCTGTGCTTATCACTGGAGTTGATGTAGCTGCTGTGCTTGGAGCTGGAGTAGCTGTGCTGTCTGTTTCTGTCATAGTTTGGGTAGCTGCTGTACATGTTTCTGGGGCTGGTGTAGCTGCTGCATTTGGAGTTAGAATAGCTTCATTGTTGGTTTCTTTGCCATCAGAGCCAGAGACACTTTTTGCCCTTTGATGGTGCTGGATAGTGTTGAACTAGGCTCTGCAAGCATAAGCCAAGCCCCAGCACTTTGCCATGATTTACCCCTTTCTGGTATGACCAGGGTGACAACACACCTCATTTAAGTGTTTTACGAATTTTTCCGTATTTTTCACTTGTTCAATGGTGAAGTTCCAAAGCACTGGAGGGGCCCAGTGAACTAGATACTTGCCCATACTATCACACACACTCTGCCACTCATGACTGCCCAGCCTCAGGGAAAATCTCTTGGTCCTCCTATATCACTGAATAACCCTAGACAAAGCCCAAACTCAACTCTGCTTAACTTTTGAGATCAGAAAAAAAGGTTGTGAATAAAACACTCTGTGTGTGCCCACATGGTAATCCCCATCGCAATCAGCAAGCAGGTCTCAAGGGTACTCAAAAGCCATTCAAAACCTTCAGGACTCTCAAATGATGCTGTAAATTGTCTGGTGGGGGGGATAGCTTGGAGAGTAAAGGAATGTCTCCTTCACAGGTTGACCACCCAAGGAGGAGAAAAAGTTGTGCAATTGCTAAACACTTCCACTGTATACCTGCCAAGGTATAGAGGCAGTGACCACACTGGGAACACAAGCCAGATCAGTTTCATGATCAATGAGTCTATTGTATTACAAGTCATTACCATAAAGTACAATGAAACAGGAACCTTAGCCCAAGGCCCCCAGCTGATAAACACTAACACAGCAAATACTGACTATAAGTAAGGTACAGCATGCTGAAACTCCTGTATCAAGAACAACAACTTTGAGAGCCAATAAATCATCATTGTGATGAGTGACTATGAATCAAAAAAAAAAAGTGCTTATCACAAGTACTATTAGACACACTCTGGTCAGATCTGCCATTATCTCAACCCTTCGTGACCCACATTGGGCTCCAAAAAGAACTGCCACAGTTTAAGCCCAGCTGGTAACACAGAACCACGCGGCCTCTCACTCACTCCCCCTCCTTCCTCCCTCTCCTCCCAGAGGGATGGAGAAGGGGATTGAAAGAATGTAACCCCCACGAGCTGAGATAAGAGCAGTCCAGTAACTGAAGTATAACACAAACCACTACTGATACCAACAATAATAATAATGATAAGGGAAATAACAAGGGAAGATGATACAACTGCTCACCACCTGCTGACTGATACCCAGCCTGACCCGAGCAGTGATCTAACCCTTCTGGGTAGCTGCCCCCAGTTTCTATACTGGGCATGATGTGCTGTGGTATGGAATACCTCTTTGGTCAGTTTGGGTCAGGTGTCTTGTCTGCTTCCTCGCAGCTTCCCCTCCTCCTTGGCAGAGCATGTGACTCAGAAAGTCCTTGTTCAGAGTAAACATTACTGAGCACCAACTAAAAACATTGGTGTTATCAGCATTGTTCCCAGGCTGAAAGTCAAAACCACAGCACTGCAGCAGCTACTAAGAAGGAGAAAATGTGTGCTACTGCTGAACCCAGGACAGTTGTGGCTTTGTGAGGGCCAGCCTGTAGAAAAAGTAATAGATGCTCTGTGTATCCTCCTGAAGCAGAGTGGAAGGTATGGCTGTAGAGGAGACACAGGCCCAGGCATCATGAGAAAGCACTGACTAGCGCTCTAGTGTAGCCAGTTTGCAACCATCTCTCATCAGATATCTACAAGGAAAAAAACAAGGAAAACAGACTAGGAACTGATAGAGAGCTGACGTGCAGTATAACAGATGGTGATTTTTTTTTCCCTCTAGAAAGGGAAGATGTAAAGTAAGCCACAGATGCAGTAAGAAAATTGATGTTATTGATCTAAACTAGTTCTGCTAACAGCCAGACTAAGTGATGTGTACAAATCTCTCTTCTTCCCTCACGAGGGGCCTCATCTTTTATCTGTTTATTTTCACTTTAACTCTGTGACACCTTGGGTTTAAAGTTTGGCTCAGAGTTTTCCCAAACGACCTCAAAGTAACCTACAGTCATCCACTCTAATCTAAACGTGGCTAGGGCTAGGGCTGAGTAGAGTTCTTAAAGTTACACGGTCAGCATAAAACTTGGCATAGTTTTAAAATGAGCAATTTTTGCGAACCACTTGGGATTTAAGAACAGCAGGGGCCATTTGGATGTTTACAGCTTTTCAGAGAAAAGGTAAGAGATTGTGGTTGTATGGCAACAGCCCTGCTGAGCGGGTTGCCATTAGGGCAGGATAATTTTCCTCAGCTTGTCTGATTTACTAGCATAGACATTTGCCCATGCACTTCTTAGAGACCCGGGTTTGTGCATGTGTACCTGAAGCTGTCACATGGAGGAGATACCTGCCTTTAACAGTGCCATTATAACCTGGAGAAAAGGATGGTGCATGAGTATCATTGCTGAATTACCTGTATGGAACAAGTAAGTTCAGGTGATTCACTGTATGTTGTTGATAACGTGTTATGGCTTTGAGATGCAAGCTGCCTGGAAGGAGTTTGAGAGTAAGCATCCTTTGTAACCTGCTGAAATGCAAAGGAAGTTGTGTGTGTGTATAAAAAGTAACATGGAAATGCAGAGTGGAAAAAAAAAAAAAAAAGAGGAAAAAGCAGAGAATTATAACCCAGAGCTTTGCAGCACTCACATGAAATCATCCAGAATGCATAGATGCTTTGCTATCTTTGGAAAGACACATCCTGAGAACAAAAGATGTTTTCATTTCTATATGTCTTTCAGGCCTTATAGCTCTGTATATAGCTATATATATCTATATTTACCATTGCGCTAGTCTTTATGGGATATTCCTCCCCCTTTCTTTCCTCCATAGATGCTTCTCTGCATCTTCTGTCTTGTACCTGTTCTTTGGATTCTGACAGTTGTTGATTCTCATTTAAATCAACTACTTGCAGTATTTTCTGAAAAACTGAGGGATTTGCAAGTCCTGCTGTCTCCCAGTGGCAGAAGAGATCATGTCCCTCTTTCAGACTTTGCTAGTTTTACTCTTTTGAACTTTCAATAAAAGACCCTTGCCTCATGGAAAGAAATTACTAAATTGGGGGTTGTAGCTTTTCATTTGTCTAGTTACATTTAATATTGTGACAATATGTTAATATTAACCATAAATGTTTTGAGAGAGGGTTTTGATGAGTATATGACACTGCAAACTCATATCTAAGGGGTTTCAGCTGGTGAATATAGATTATTTGTAGTGGGTAATGATGTAAATCTGTTACACTTCTCTTTTTACTTCATTTTTGTCAACATTCTTTATTGTTCTTCTTTTTCTGAACTAAGTAATGTCAGTTTCCTTGAGGGGCTGAAACCCATTGTGTCAAGTTGTGTCAGTCTCTTGTCAAGGGGTACAAGTATAAAGGAAGCACAAGTTTTATATGCAACATTTTCATTGAAAATGCAACTAAAACCAGAGTTTAGCAAGCTGAAATCACTCTTACTTTCAAGAGAAGTAGCTTGTCAAAACATTTCTCCTCCATTTTTTCAGTAATGTGTGTTGCAGAGACATTTCACGCTGCAGAAATATGTTCTGATCCATTTAGGAGTTGGAAGCCGTACACTGGATTTATCTGCAAAATTTTCATTAGAATTCAAAAACTGCAAACCTTTGCTATTTGGCAGGGCTAGCACAAGCACTATATAGGCTTAAATTTGGTTTGCAGCATAAAAGTTTGCAAGCAAATTCTTTTTCAAGCATTGGCAAACAAACAGTCTTTCCAAATGCTTATAATCTGAAATGGATATGTGCATCCCTGGAATCAAAAGCATTCAGTGTTTTTTATTTGCATGCTCATACACTTGAATACCTTACAGAATCAAGCTGGACAGTATTAGTATTCATTATGTTTCTATTAGAATTAGCTTTAAATATATGTTTATGAGATTATGAGTTTGGTTGCTAGACAACTGCTTTGAAATAACAAACTGTAGTAAGAAATTTTCATTAGTACAACAGAGCCTTCCATTGAGTATTAACATGAAAACCCCACATTTAGACGAACTTTCTGATTAGAGATTTCTTAAAATGCCATCATCAAAAAGAGAGCTTTCTAATGAGTTGTGTTTGGGTCTGTAATGGGATCAAATGTAATTAATATCTTCGTTAAAGGTCTGCACAATGTATCAAAATGTCCCTGGTAAAAAAATGTGTTGACAGCTTTCTTTCCACTGACAGTTGTATACTCACATGAACAGGTCAGTTTCATAGGGAAATCTACATCACTGGGTGGTGTACAGCTGTGTGAAAAGTGTGGAGTACTGCAGCTTAACAAGGTGCACGAAAGTCTAATATTGAAAGCTGATGATATGTTCACAACAGGAATGAGGAACATACACTTAATGCCAGAATAATTCCAATTTAACAGTTGACATATTTTAATCAGTACTAGATATCTTTCGCTTATCTTTCAGTTGCACATACACTAGATCAATAACAAACATATTTGATTCAGAAATTTTTTGGGTCAGCTTCTATAATCTGTGGTTCATATGAAACAGAATGAAGGCTAAGCTCCTCTTCGATTAAAAGTCTAGAAACCTAGATAATAAGCAGAATGATGAGTATGAATAGTAGAAATAAGTGATTTCACCCCTTCAACGTCATTCACTGCTGCTGCTTCCGCACATATAGCACTGGACCTTTTCTGAGGTTTTTAATGAGTTCTTTGCCTCGGTCTTCACTGGCAAATGCTCTGACCACACCACCCAAGTCTTGCAAGGAAGTCTCAGGGACTGTGAGAATGAAGACCTTAGGCCTACTGTAGAAGAGGATCTGGTTCCAGACAATCTTAGGAACCTGAATGTGTACAAGTCCATGGGACCTGATGAAATCCATCTGCAGGTCCTGAAGGAGCTGCAAATGAAATTGCTAAGCCACTGTCCATCATATTTGAAAAATCATGGCAGTCAGGTGAAGGTCCCGATGACTGGAAAAAGGGAAATATAACCCCCATTTTCGAGAAGGGGAAAATGGGTGAGCCGGGGAACTACAGAGCAGTCAGCATCACCTCTGTGCCTGGCGAAAGCTTGGAGCAGATTCTCCTGGAAGGCATGCTGAGGAACATGAAGGACAACAAGGTGCTTGGTGACAGCCAGCACGGCTTCACTAAGGGGAAATCCTGCCTGACCAATCTGGTGGCCTTCCATGATGGGGCTACGGAACTGATGGACAGGGGTAGAGCAGTTGATGTCATCTACCTGGACATGTGCAAAGTGTTCGACATTGTCCCGCATGACATCCTTGTCTCTAAATTGGAGAGACATCAATTTGATAGGTGGACCACTCGGTGGATAAAGAACTGGCTGGATGGCCACATGCAAAGAGTTGTGCTCAATGGCTCAATATTCAGCTGGAGACCAGTAACAAGTACTGTCCCTCAGGGGTTGGTGTTGGGTCCAGCCTTGTTCAAGAACATGAGACTCAGAAAGTCCTTAGTCAAGGTAAATATTACTGAGCAGCAACTAAAACCATCGGTGCTATCAGCGCTGTTCCCACACTGAAAGTCAAAACTACTGCACTGCACCAGCTACTAAGAAGGAAAATGACTGCTGAACCCAGGACAAGGACTGAAAAATTTTTACTTAGAAAGTTACACAGTTTCTATAGCAAGCATGTGGCAGGCTTGTGGTCTGCATTTGTCCAGCATGCCAGACTGAACATGACTCCAGGGTTGGTTTTGCTTCATGCAAGCACTTGAAAGTCCTGAATTTCCCATCAGCTATACTGTAACAAAAAAATGGAAAACACTCCACCATCATTTCACAGCATATCCAAAACACTTTGGTACTAATTAGTTGTTTGACTTTTCATGTGCTTTATTTTTCTGTGCCTCTGTAAATGGAGGCTTTGTAGACTTCTCAAGCTAGCTCTAGGATATTAGTGCATCTTGGTAATTTTGTTCTTGTCAGAGTTACCCCTCCTTCCATTTCAAACTCCATTTTTCTCTTTAGCAGCTAAGGCACTATTTAAACAACAAAGCAAAACTAACAACAAAATGAAATCTCTGCCTGGCCAGGATGTTTTTCAAAGAAAAGCTTCATTGCATCTGACATTATTTCCAGACATAGAACCGTGGAGTTTTTAGAATGTAAAACCAAACAAGCTGTGAATGCGAATGCAACTTTTTAAATGTTTCAGCAGTACCTGCTGTGTTATAGACTTTTCTGAAAAGAAATAAATAACAATGACCTCTGAAATTCATCACAATGGAGTAAAGTGGATTCATATATTTGCTCATGAATGTCTTACACACATACACTTGTCCTCAAGGAAATTCAGGGCCACCTAAAGAGGGAAAGAGGGAGAGCAGCCTTCAATATCAAAAGTATACGGCAGCACAATGACTCGTACTTACTTACAGGACAGTCAGTGATGGCTGGATTATTTGAATAGCCACGAATGAGTGTCTTCTATTAAGAAATGATATAGATCACGAACTTGAGATGAGTCATTATTTAGGAATATAAACAGAGCATGCTAAAATATTGAGTTCATGTCTCCTCTCAGCAGAATTTTTAGATTGTGTTAGCACACATTAGGATTTCTTTTCCTGAATATTAAGAAAATCTATTCATTCATCATTTTTTTTTTTTTGAATCACTAAATTTCTCCTTTTTTGTCAATAATTACAAAATCAATTAAATAAGTTACAAAATAAATAGAGCCAATTATGTTCTTTGTCTCCTTAACCATTGTCTTCTTTCCTCCCTAGCATCACTATTGTTTGAAAAAAATTATGGTATCCCAAGATTAATTTTTAATTTATTCAAAAACAATTCATAAAGCCTTTTTGCTCACACTTTTTGAGTGAGCCTCTTTGCTCACACTTTTTGAGTGGAATTATCGTTCTCATTTAATGGAGTTTTCTTTTTGTTGGTGTTTAGTGGCTTGACTGAAGATAAGCTGATTTCAAAGGCATTTTTTTTCTTGAAAATTTCTTTGTTGAAAAGTAACAAAGAATATACATATTTTTTTGGGGGGGG
>JANRGW010012116.1:0-10287 GCA_024733675.1 Psilopsiagon aymara
TCCCTCCCCAGCATCCCTGTAGGCCCCCTTCAGATACTGGAAGGCTGCTATGAGGTCTCCACGCAGCCTTCTCTTTTTATCCTGTCTTGGAGAAGTATAATAAAGTGCCGTCCTACCTGTCATGTTTGAAAATATCATTGAGGCTTATTAAATGCTTTATTAAGCCAGCTTCAGCTGTTGTGGTTCCTGTGCAAAGTATTCTTTTGGTTGTCTCACTATTTCTCTGTCCTGTACCTAGGTAGGATTTAACGATGTAAGTTTGGCTGCAAACTAAAAACGTTGAAATATATCACGTCTATTGTAGATAATTTGCATTTTATAGGAGATTCTTCAAGTTTCAAGCTTTGATTTTGAAGGGATTGCTATGTTACCAGGTTTTTAAATGCAGCTGCTTTTAAAAATTGAATGCAGGTGTCAGCTTTGAAAGTTTTCCAGGTATCTATTAAATTATTTGGAAATATACCTGGGTTTTCTGGACTGTAGAATGGATTTTCATCTGCAAATTGCCCTTCTTCACTCCAAGTGCTATTAAAATGCTGGGCTTATAGGCCTAATTAGGAAAGAATAGTTGTCCATTTTCTAAACTGCCTTCCCTGCCTGTTCCATCAAGGGGTACTCTGATCTGTGTGGTGTATTAGCACTGTGGTGTCCCCTCCCATCCTCTTTGGATGGCTTTATGATTGGTTTTTTTTGAAAATGCTTGTGTGGCTGCAGAAATCTTTGTGAGAGTTTCTGAAGAAGAAAGTGAACTCCAAGGAAATGCCATTCCGTGGTCACACTTGTAGATCACTGTTGTCACAGTACCTTATGTGTCATCAAGTAATTGGGTGAGTATTCTTTCAGATGAAGGAAATAAAAAATCCATCTTTTATTTAGAAGTAATTCAGTAGCGATTGAGAAGCATCTTGTTCTATTGAAGGCTTATCTATCAACAGTCAGTCACATCTGTAATAGCCATGTCTTAAAATCAGATATAATTACAGATTGGGAAGGAAAAATATTAAATCTTAGAGTTGACATTTGCCTGCTGAAGGTTGCTCTAATGGATGTCATGTGAAAGTATGAGCATCTGAGTGGAAAGGCAATGAACTATTTAGTATCCTGGTGATAAGCTATGAAGAGATAAAATACATTCTTTGAGATAACTTTGTTCCTGTGGTCAGGAGCTTGGATTCTACTGTACTTATTTCTAAAGCCTTTACTCCTTTATCTACCCCATACTTAATTCTGCTTGCTGTTTTTAGTGTGTCATATACATGGAAATAGTGAACCAAATACTGAGGCTAGCTCAACCTCAGTATTTTTCCCAATGCCACGGAAATGTCTAAACACTGAAAAGGGAAAGCTGCAAGCCTTTGAAACAGAGGGTGTCAGGCTTATGGATATTCTGTGTTTCTGTGGGAAATAAAGGAGAAAGAGTTCCATTGCACTCTCAAGCGACTAAAAATTCTTAGGAGAATTCAGGCCAGTGAGCATATACTGATGAATCAGTGAGCATGAAGTCATAGTTGTAAGATAGTTTTTAGTTTATTAATGTAAGTGACACAGATCTGGGTGAAAAGGATATATCTGATGAAAGAATGGCAGAAAAATTCCTTACACTCCTATACCTTCTTTGGATAAACGCTTTCAGCTGAAATTTAACAGCAAGAATCATGAAACATCATTGTTCAAGATTTGTTTTGATATTTAGATCAAGATTTTAAATCCACTTTTAAGATCCTAAATAAAGCAAAATATTAAAAAGAAAGAAAAAAGATATCTGCCCTACCAAGTCCCTGGGATGTGGCTAGATTGCATTAAAGCTCTAGTAGCAAGTAAAAATAAATTTCACAATGAATGATAAAAGGGGTTTTTTTGGAATCACAGTGTTCTTATACCTTTACATACTGAGAAACCTTTATTGGCTTTTGACAAGAAATTGGTACACATCTGTAAGAGGTTTTCAAATTCAGTTGAGTACACAGTTTTGCTTGAAAAATCCCCATTTGCATAGCAGTTGCTGAGGAAATGTGTCTTGGTGAGTTTGAGTTTTACTGACATGTTTTCCTGCATATTTGAGACACAAGAGAGAGACTGTAGTTTTTAGATTTTGAACACCGGTAGATGAACTCCAAAAAATGCAGGGAATGGAAGAGTGAGTTATCTTTCTGAATGAGGGGAGTAGCTTTAGGACTGGAGAACTACCAGCAGTGAAGATAGAGAGGCCAAAGCGAAGAACAGAATAAAAGACGGGTTTGGGTTGGAAGGGACCCTAAAGCTCGTGCAGTTCCAACCTCCTGTCACAGGCAGGGACACCTTCAACTAGACCAGGTTGCTCCAGTCTCCATCCAACCTGGCCTTGAACACTGCCAGGGATGGAGCAGCCACAGCTTCTCAGGGCACCCTGTGCCAGGGCCTCAGCACCCTCGCAGGGAAGAATTTCTGCCTAAGAGCTCATCTCAGTCTCCCCTCTTGTCATGTTAAAACCATTACCCCTTCTTGTATCCCTACAGCCCCTTGTCAAAAGCCCCTCTCCAGATTTTTTCTCATCCCCTTTGTGTACGGACAGCTGCTCTAAGGTCTCCCCTTAAGAAGCCTTCTCTTCCCCATGCTGAACCAGCCCATCTCTCTCATCCTGTCTCCAGAGCAGAGCTGCTCCAGCCCTCGCAGCAGCTCCATGGCCTCCTCTGGACTCACTCCAACAGCTCCACACTCTCTTGTGTTGTTGCCCCAGAGCTGGACACAGGACTGCAGGGGTGTTCTCCCCAGACCACAGCAGAGGGGGAGAATCCCCTCCTTCGACTTGCTGCTCATGCTCTGGGGATGCAGCCCAGCACATGGGGACAAGGGGGTTCTGGGCTGCAAATATGTGCTGCTGGGTCGTGTTAAAAGAGGAGAGGGGAGGGTTAAAATGGCTTTGAGGGAGGAAAGGAATAAGAGAAATAATTAAGAGGAGAAGCGTTTGTACGCTATAGTGGTGGTGGAAGGGAGTTGGCAAGATGAAATTATGAAAGAAGTCGAAATACAAGTTCTTCAGCTTCAAGTGATGGATGTACTTGAATTCTCAGGGGAAATGTAGAAATTGAGGGAATGGTGTTCACATAGGCCTTTCGTATCTCTTGGATGTTAATGATGTTAGAAACATCATGTGTGGATTCATTTATTCGCTTTCACTCTGAGAAAGGAAGTACTGTAATTATTTTAGGAGGCTTAAAAGTCAACTCAGGAGTATGAGGGACTGAAAAAGGCAAGGCGTGGTTTTCAAATGCTAAGAAGTAATGAGCAAGGAATTTGCCATCTCTTTTGTGGTCGCAGAAGAACCTCTTGCTCTCTGGACATTTGGAGTTTGCAGGGGTGCTGAGTCTGCACACAGGGAAAGCATGCTGAGAGAACACAGACATCTGGGTAGAACAAGGTTGCAGGCATACTTTTGGAGGTGAGTTCAGTGGAGAAAAAGATTATTTGGTTCAGGATAAAGTTGATGAAGATTAGTTTTGTTTCTCTTCAGTCTTCCCAGTTCCTTTGATTTCTATTCTTTGTTTTGTATTTCTCAGTTTTGTTCTGTGTGTGTGTATTTTATTGTGTCACAGGTTTAGCCATAAGTTTCTGGATTCCTGTCACATCAGGGATAGAGATCAGAAGTTCTACAGCCCTGTGGCTGTACCTACTAATTTAAAACTGCTAAATTAAATACAAAGTGTAGTCTGGGCTTGCTGTCCTTCGCTACGTAAACTGTGGTGTCTTTCTTATCTAAAGAAAGCTAACACTTCTGAGAGTTTTTACCTCTTAAGGCTGAGTAGGGATTCCTGCCATTCTTGTCTGAATATATAGGTTTGTTGTGTGGTTTATTCACCCTTAGAAATCTCAAAGACATGGACTCTAGGGGTCTGTAAAAGGTAATTGAGCAGAGAAAATCTGCTGCTTAGTAGGCTTTCCATACAGTGCCTTACAGCTTTGCTTAAAGCTTTACAGATTTACAAAATTAAAGTAGTTGAAAACTACTGATCTGAATAACATGCATTTGCTTAGACTGGGTTACTGAGAAAGAAATTATATGTAGAATCTCCTGTGGAGAGAATAATGAATAAAGCATGAAAAGTGCCCTTCACTGCAAGTTCCTCAGGAGGCAGAATGACCAAGAAGATCCAATGTGAGAGATAACACAAAGTAATTAAAGTCTGAGGATGTAGTTCAGTGTCCCAAAGCAATCACAGTAACCCATTAATACTCATCAGGTGTGGTAAGAACTAATCTTATGGGTAGAAACCTCTTACTCATGAGTGTTCTGCCAAAGTTTCCTAAATCTTACTAGAAGCTTGTGTTTCTTTTTCCTCCCCCCCCCCCCCCCCCCCCCTTCATTTTTCTCTGCCCAGGCTGCATAATTCTACCTTGCCTTGCTCCTAGTAGTGGACTTGCCTGCTGTTTCCACCACCTTGTTGTGGCACAGTTGCAGGCCTGTTTTTTGAAACTCGGGTCACACTGTCACCTGCAAAAGGAATTAAGGGATTGTGATTCAGTTGAAGTGACTTTGAAGGATCATTTTTACTGATGCAGAGGATGGCTGATAGCAGCACATCAGAATTTCTCACAAGCCGTGTGTTGACACCCTTGCTGCAAAACTGGCACTGACTTAGTACTTGTTTACAATCTTCTTACACCATTTGGTCCTTACATTTCCTACAGATACTTGTCTTTTTTCAATTTTTTATCAAATTATCATCCCAAGCTGAAGGAAGATGAGGGGGTGGAAGCAAAGCATGTTCTGTGCTGTGACATCTGGAATTGTTGATTGGGCATATACTGTAGTTGATCTTGGCTATTATTCATATATTCCAAGCTGTCAATTACCAGGGTTAATAGCAGGGTGGAATAACTCAGATAAAGCAAACACCTGGATAATATAAACCACATAATTTATGCTGTAAGAACAACTTCAGCATATCTGATCCTGAAAGAACAGTAAATACGCTCCACACTTGCAATGGAGCAATCAGTTGTTTATAAATACCACTGGAGACTGGGGTTGCTGTGAACAGAATATGCTCTGTGTTAATTGCTCTGAAGCCATCTGAGGCGGGGGAAACACTAAACATAGTAAATCCACTACCTTAAAGCTCAAATATGGGTGATTAAGGGTTGATAGAAGCAGCCAAAACCATCTTTTTTGCTGTCGGGAATTCCCGAGATGGAAAGGAATGGCTCCTACCCAGCTGGGTTTAAGAGATCGTAGGCTGTAGTAGTGGCAAACTGAAATGCAGCAGCAAATGGAGAAACTGCAGTTTAGATAGGTCCTAGATGCAGAAGATGTGCTTTTGGAAGAGGGGATAGAGTTTTGTGATTGATCACAGGGGTTAGGAGCCAAGCAGAAATCGTTCCTGCTTAATTTTTACCAGCATCAGCAGTTGTGATTGAAGATAATAAAAGGAATTATTGTGTTGTTGCTCATAAAATACTGTGTACTTTGGAAAGTGCTGCTGCTTTTGCCTCCCAAGGTTTTATTTTACTGGTCAGATTTGGTTGCACACTAGAGCAGAATAATTATGACTGTGGGTACAGTTCTGAGTCAGCTGTACTTCCAAACTCATTGAACTTCATGAGGTCATTCAGTTGAATCAGACTTTATAAATACCTTCTTCATATATGTATTTATCGATATAGATACCAATATAGATATTGATATAGGTAAATATATCCTGTCTAAAATACTCCTAATTTGACCCCTTACTTAGGAACAAGTTTGCTAGCAGGCCCAAACACCTGCATACAAAATAAATATATAACATTAGTCTCTGAATATTTCGTGTTTCTGAAAGTTTTAGTGCTGGTCATATTTTTAACGCAGCAATAATGCAGCAATGATGCGGCTGTGTGTGCCTAACAGGAAATTTTGAGCATTTCGGTGCTCCCTCAGAGAGTTTGAAATTGAATGCACTGAAACAAATTTTATGAAAAGTCAATAAAACAGTTTTAAATCCTACCCAGCAAATCATTCCGTTTAGTCTAAGACAGTAGAGTGCCCTAGATTTGTGCAAAGGGCAGTCAGCAGTATGATTAACCTAGACAATCATGACTTGATTTGTCAGAAGCATTTAGTGAGGATCTTGCACTTCACATCATGGTCCTGACTACCACATGTGTATGTCTGAGGCTGAAATAATTTTCAGGCCTTTCATGAAGGCCTGAGATCCATAGTTTACTCAGGAATCTAATATGACAATTGATGTTGATTCTAAACTAATGTAACTTTTGGGTTGGTCTCATCCAGTTCTTTTAGGGAGTGTCACAAAGTCAAGTAATTATAGTCATGGTTATTTCGTATTAGATTTAAAATCACATAGTTTGAATATACTCTATTTTAATTTTCCTAAACAGCCTGTTAAAATTTGTAACACTGGTGGAAAATAATAATGTATATTTTGATGTGCTGGTTTGATGATTAATTGTGTTAAAAATCTGTTCTACTCTTAGAGCAGTAATTCTTAGTCCCATCCCTGCCCCATATCCTACAGTGGTCATAAGAGAACACTAACAAAACCATACTTACTCAATTTCATCAGAAACTGAAGAAGGGGTACTTCCTTAACCATTTAGTGGATCAGGATAAAATAACAGCTGGATTTTATTCTGAGCTTTGTCACAGTCATTATAGGAAACTGGGAAGTGAGTCATAAATCTTGTTTTCCCAAGCAGTAAATTAAAGAAAGTCATCAGTGTTGTGTTCTTTTATTTATTTGAATAAATTTTAATTTCTCACTTGATTTTTTAATTTTACATAACTACTGAGTTCTTTAATGTGAGACTGTTAGGTCTGTGCTTGGATTTAAAATATGACATTTGAAATTCCTCCCCTCAGCAATTTCAAGCAGTTGTCAAGTGAAACTGAATACATGACAATTAATGGGACAACAATGAAAAATCTTGAAATTATACAGAATCAGGTAAGAATAATGTAGTATTATTTTTAAAAAATGCTGAGATTTTCGTGGCTGTTTGACATACTGTTCCCAAGGATGTTTGTTAAGTTAGTTTGCAGATCTCACTGAGGTTTGAATTATTTTAAATGGGATCAAACTGAAGGAGGATTACATTTTCAGAAGCATAAATGAAAGTTAATGTGTGCTGGCTTTTAGTATGAATTAGGAACCTTATTGCACTTTGACTAGCAAAGAGCTTTCCTAAAGTTTGAGTTCTTGAGTCAGCTGCAGTCAAGAGATATTTCTGCAGTAGGGTTTGTTTTTCTTTTTGTGCTACTGCACAAACCTTTATGCTCAGGCATAATTTAACTTATTCCAGTCATCTTCTGGGAGGACTTTCTGGCTAAAGGAAAGACATGTTTGAGTGTCTTAAGCTACATATCTACTTTATGTAGAGCATTATCAGTGAACAAGTTCGGTAAACAAATGTGCCATATTTTAAGTCTAAGCAGAATGTTTAAGTATTGTGAGTTTCTATGGTGTCTTTCACCAGAATCCTAGAATCATAGACTGGTTTGAACAAGTATTCAAACCCAGGTTGGTCAGGGCTTGGAGTAACCTGGTCTAGTGGAAGGTATTCCTGCCCTTGGCAGGGGGTTGGAGCTAGATGAGCTTTAAGTTCCCTTCCAGTCTGAACTAGTCTGTGATTCTGCATCATTGATTTTTGAGTTAAAATTAATAATGCTATTTATTTTTAGACTGATAGGAAAAAAAAAGGAAGCCTACTCTGGGTCTTGGATCATACTAAAACTTCCTTTGGGCGTCGAAGATTGAAGAAATGGGTAACCCAGCCCCTCATGAAATGCAGGTGAGGTAGTTCTTTATCTTGGCCTAAATCTGTATTTATGATTATGATGCTGAGTATGACCAATGTATTTATTTTTCATGAAGGCCTGAGATCATTAGTTTACTCAGGAAATAATAGAAGATGTGGACATTTTAATATATAGGCTAGAAAAAATTAAACATCACTGTTTGGGCACAGAACATCTAAGTAGCTCAGAGTAGTACATTTGGAGCAAGACAGAAATTTCTATGCAGAAATCCCATTTCATACAAATTATAATTCAGTATCATTTTTAAGAGAGTGGGTGAGTATTGCCTTCTATTGGACGATGTCTTATTGCTGAACTTGCCAATTAATGTTTGATATCCTTCTTGCATAAGAAGCATTTACATCCTTAATATATTTAGCTTATTCTAAAGTAACTATGGATATAGTGTATGCACTGTATACAGTGTATTGCATATGAAAGAATTTCGTGGGTTCTGAAATGTGATGATGGGTTGGTCAGTTTCATATTTTGAGCTATGCTTTATTTATTAGTGCTTTATTTTGTGGTACAGTTGTGCTTTTTTTACTAGTTTGTCTTGAAACAGACTCCCATCTTCCCCAATTTCTCTTTGCAGGTTTTATTGAAGTATTGTGCTTGAATATGTAATAAATAACAGTATTGAGTCCATGGATTGTTTGTTGCCTGCATTTTAAGATTTTGAATCTGTTCATTTGTGCATTCCTTCAAGATTGTCAGCGTGGAATCTATTCAGATGTCATTTTGTTCATGTCAGTTATGGCATACAGAAAATTCTACTTTTTTGGTTTCCTTAAATAGTTTTTCCCTCTGATTTACTTTTGTAAATGTATTAAACAGTTTTACATTTTTTTACATTTTATTAATTTTTAACAGCTTTAAATAGTGAGATATACCAATATTTTAGCTGTTGGTAATTTACAGATGTTTCTAGAGAAGCATTTTTATTTTCTTTGACCAGATATAATATGATTTATGTTAAAGCACTATAATTCTGAAGAGCTGTTGCTTAATTTTCTTATTAGTCTTTTTGTAAGGATCTTTTCCCAGTGGTGTTAGAAAAGCACATAACTGTTCTTTCCCTCCTATTTTGTTAATTTAGAATATTAGAGACCTTTTTCATTTGCAGGAGCCTACTGGTTAGACTGTTTAATGTTGCAGTTTCTGACAGGGATTTAATAAATCTATTTCAGTATGCCTTTTTTTAAAAAAAAATTCTTTCTGATAATAACTTTCATATATCTTAACCCACTTCAAAAAGGCTTTTGCTGTAACCATCCTAAATAGTATTAGACTTTATGGAAGTTAATTACGTGCCTGGTATTCACCTTAAAAGCATATGTATAGATTTTCTGGGCCACTTTACAGGAATAAATTGAAATAAATTTGTTTATTTCTTTTCCTGCCCTTGAGGGCACCTTGTGGCCTTTGGGGAATTGTTTGTGAAGTTATCAGCTGGGGAGCGAGAGCGCAGGCTCTCGTCTGGCATGGTGTCATCACTGAGGATGGGGACCTGAAAAGGTGTGCCTCAATCTGTTTTGCTCCCAAATGATCACATATCGGATGCAACAGCTGAAATACCATTCAACAGTCAAATGACAAACTTCCTATCTAGACACAGAAGATAGAAAATTGCTTGCATGGAGACTTCAGTCCTTCCTTCTTAACCAGTAAATTTAGTTTAAATTCTCACATGCCTTCAGCTTTACAAGTTTGTAGGTTTGGTTTGTTGTCTTTCTCCTCTACTCTTTGCTACTTCTAGAGACTGATGAATGTTCCCTTTTTCAGCCTTCTTAGTATGAAAGAAAGTTTGATGGTTGGAGATGACAGGAATCCTCAGCTAAACCTAGAATGCTATTTTGTTTCTGTGTATTTCTCCATTTCTGAATCCTGATCTGTAATTTCACATACTTAGTGCATCAGACATTCATCAGTATTGTTCCAATAATGCACACAAGTGCACTTAGAGAACATTCTGTAATTGTAATTCACCTGTGCTGCCTGGAGTGACATTTTTAGAGGAAGTAAGATTCCTGTACTGCATCCTTTGCAGTTAGTAGGTAGGTGCAGTTTTCTTGCTGTATCAGAAATGAGAGGATATAATTATTGCTTTGTGCCTGATAGTTGAAAATCACTTGGGATGATAAGTGAATTTCCAGGGGAGAAACCGTACAATAGGTTGGATAAATATAGAATGTGTACAGGGAGCTCATTTGGACAAACGTGTAGATAACCATTAGCTCATCAGTGATGTAATACATCAGAGAATTACAGTAAAAAGTTTTAAGCATTAGACATTTGCAATTTTGAGGTTAAAAAAAAGGCTTAACCAAGAAAGGTGCAATGTCCTTGCTTATTCGATACAAAGATAATGAGATAAAGAGTTGTGCTCAATGGCTCAATGTCCAGCTGAAGACCAGTAACGAGTGGTGTCCCTCAGGTATCAGTGTTGGGACCGGTCTTGTTCAACATCTTTGTCGGTGACATGGACAGTGGGATTGAGTGTGCCCTCAGCAAGT